>VMDO01002687.1:10116-28230 GCA_007922755.1 Pedetes capensis | reverse complement strand
AAGGTCCTTCTTTCCCGACACCGGTCACGTGTTTATGTTGTGGGTTTGGCACTATCTTTAGCCGGGCTAGAGCCAAAAACCCCAACATAACAGTGGCGCCTCAACGTGGGTACCCACGGTTGGACGCCAACACTAGCCGTAAGTTTTCTTTTTTTTTTAATGGTGCTGCAGATCGAATCCAGAGCCTTGCACATTCTAGGCAAGCACTCTTCCACTGAGCTACCTACATCTCCAGCCCAAGTTTTCCTCTTTTATGACACATAGTAGAGTGGTGTTTTCAGTAGTCTTCTAATACTAAGGAGAAAATACAGGGGCAGGGAACCCAATAAATATATCAGGCTATCAGCTGAAATTTCTGGAGGATTATACCCTAAAAGCAGTGTCAAATTAGAAACAGACCAAACCCAAACCACAACTTAGTCTCAATTAGGCTAAGTTGGTTATTAATTAAGTTGATCTCACTTCCACCCTCCCACTCTATCTACTAGCATGCCCAAAGGTACTCTACCTTATTAGTCACCAAATTAAAACCCAATGTGATAGTACTACATATTTGCCAGATAACTAAAATGAAAACCAGTTGTGATCTATGCAACAATTGGAACTCTTCTATACTCCTGGAGGAATTGGCATAACTATTTGGAAAACTGGCAGTATCTGCTAAAACTGAATGTCCCGCAATCAATCAAACAACTGAACATGTCTAGCCTATGACTAACAAATTCCACTCCTGAAGAGAAATATAAACATTTATCACACAAAGACATAAAAGTATGTCACAGCCAGAAACTGGAAATAACTAAAATGTCCAGCATTGTGGTTATTGTTGCTAGGTGCTGTTGAGTCATATCTGACTCATAGTGACCCTTATAGGTTTTCAATGGCTGATTGTTTTCGGTATTGCCTTGGGAGTGGATTGCCACATCCTTCTCTCATTTTTGCAGTGCTGGGTATTGAGCTCGGGACCTCAGAGACTGCAGAGCAATGCTCTACCAACTGAGCTAAATCCCAGCCAAATGCCCAGCACAGGATGAATATATTATAGTATATTAACACAATAAAACAATGAAAATGAACTAGTATTACAAGCAACAACATGGATCAAATTTATGAACATATACTTGCTATATGATTCCATTATAAAAAATTCAGAAACAAGTAAAATTACTCTTCAGTGGTACAAGTCAGGGTAAAGGCCACCCTTGAGAAGATAATCAGTTTCTCAAATGCCTAGAGGGTGCTGGTGAGGTGGTTTCTTTATCTAATGGTTCCTCAAAAAATGTGCTCTTTTGAGAAAACACACTTACTTATACGTTTATGACACATCTTGTCTTTTAGAGGTATGCCATATTCAATAAAAGGACCAGGTAATCCACTTCCAAAACAATCCCCCAAACAATCTGCCACTGAAAACCCTACGAATAGCAGACAAGCACTGATATAGTGCCAGGCATGGCACAGTATAGAGGCATGTTTCTTATATGAGCTGGGGTTTAGCGCAACTGGCAGACTGCTGCTCTGTGCAGTCTGCAGCCCTGCATTTGATCCCTAGTGTAGGGAAAAGTTGGGAGGAAATTGACAAAAACTCCCAAGCTTGGGAAAATGGCGTTTGAATATCTGGTTTGTAAGTTAGAAATCTGGTGAAAATGAAAGTAACTTGGTTGCACATTTGTGCAAAACCCTTCCTGATTGGACAATTGGACTGAAAGCTGATTGGCTCAGGCCATTCCATGGGCAAACTATATAAAGAGCTGCGCTGCAGCTCGACCTCTCCCTCCTTTTTTGGCACGGCCTTTCTGGCATCCCTTTCTGCGCCTTCTTGCCTGTTCCTGCCTGGACCACAGATGAGGACGCGCCTCTCCCACTGCTCTCCCCTGAACCTTCGGTGAGGAAATAATGCTCTCCCGTCGCAATCCTCAGCAAGGAAAAGAACCTGCTCTCCGTCTGACCAACGAGGAAGCAACAGCTGTCTCCTCCTGACCACCGAGACGACCAACACAGGTGTTTGCCCCTGGAAGGCAAAAGTGCCTGAGGCTTTTCCTTTCTCCCGTCTCCTCCGGGGTCCCGAGGGCTGAGGGAGTCTGCGCCCCTCACCTGAGGGTCCCGAGTGAATTGTGTTTAGTATCTGTGTGCGCGGCGGCGCAGCCCGTCCGAACCTTCAGGCCGGACCGGGAGGCGCGCGCCCCACATAGATTTGGCGCCCGAACGTGGGGCCCAACATAGGTGGTGCCCTAACAGGGACCCAACACCTAGCACCACAAACATGGGAGAAGGACTGGGTAGCCTACTCCCAACACAATCAGCCATTGAAAACCCTATAAATAGCACAGAAGCACTGCCATAGTGCCAGGAATGGCAGAGTGTTGGGAAGGATTTCATTCTGTTGTACATAGGGTCGCCATGAGGTGAACCCAACTCAATAGCACCTAACAACTACAAAACATAAAACCATATTTTCTTCCTCCGAATATGTTTCATTCACTCCAATAACACTATAATAAAAATTGAGGCTTACTGATCATAACATTACATACACATAAACTACTAATGATCATATAAGAAACTCTAATAAGCAGCCAGGTGTGGTAGTGCACACCTGTAATCTCAGCACTAGGGAGGCAGAGGCACAAGGATCACAAGTTTGAGTCCAGCTTGGGATACATAGTGAGTTCTAGGCCAGTCCGGGTCATGTAGCAAAACTCAGCCTTCCAAAAAAAAAAAAAAAAAAAGAAGAAGAAACTTTAGAAAAGTAAACAAGTTGTTGTTGTTGTTGTTGTTGTTGTTAGGTGCTATCGAGTCGGTATCCGACTCATAGCGACCCTCATAGGGTTTTCAATGGCTGACTATTTCGGGATTGCCTTGGGAGTGGATTGCCAGGTCCTTCTCCCATTTTTGTGGTGCTGAGAATTGAACTCGGGACCTCAGAGACTGCAGCGCAGCGATCTACCAATTGAGCTAAATCCCAGCCCCCCAAACAAGTTATAATCCCTTCCTTATACATATGCTAATGTGGTAGCCACTAGCCACACATGGCTGCTGAGCCCTTGAAATCTGCTATTCTGAAGTTGGACATAATATAAGTATAAAATACACATGAGCTTTCAAAGACTTTATACCAAAAAGCAGGGAGGACATGTAAAATCTCAATATTTTGTATTGATTAAATATTACAATGATTTTTTTTTTATATATTGGGTTAGATAAAGCCCTCCTTTCTCCTTCAATTTTCTTTCAGTTTCTCTCATCCCATATAAATAGTTCTAAAATTCTATGGCTTTAAACAATTACCGTGTGGGAATTTGGGTCAGCAAATATTCTTTCAAATACTTCTTCTGCTTCCTTAAAACTCCCGTTTTCCATACAAACAGCTATAGCCTTAAAGACAAGATGACAAATACATATCTTAGATTGCTTTTTAAAATATACAGCAATTGTTTAACTATTAACATAACTCAGATTAGCCTGGAATACTTCATTTAAGATATTTTATGCAATTTACTAATTTTACTGATAAATGATGTTTTTTTTGCTTGTTTGTTCAGTTTTTGCAGTACTTAGGGGTTGAATTCAAGACCATGCACATACTTTTGCAAGAGCTCTACCACTGGGTTGCACCCCCAGACCATTTTTTATTTTGCATCAAGATCTTGCTAAGTTATGCAGGCTACCTCTGGCATTGCACTCATGTTCCTCCTGCCTCCGCCTCCCAAGTTACTGAGATTACAGGTGTGCATTGCCATGTTTAGCTGATATAAACGTTTTCCAAAGATGAAATAACTGTGCCTTGAAAAGATATGGAAAAATTAAAAAATGACATGAAAAGTTTTCACTAGTTCTATACATATTTACTAACAAATGCTTAGCCTCCTATTTTTGATTTGGGTCAAATTAAAAGCAAGCACTAATAAATCAGAAGCTAAACAAGGTACATTTATGACCCACTTAAATATTAATTTTGAATGAAAAGAAAATGAGAGGAGGTAGTTAGTATTTGTGATGATTAGGATATATAAATTTGCTTGTAAGGATCCCTAGAAAATCTCTACTAAAAATCTAGCAAGTCAGATGACTCTGAATGATCATTTTACACACTGACCTTTCTGATACCACATGTGGTAAACTATTGGGACTGTCAGCATCTGGGTAGTTATACGAACTTGGCAGGCAATTTAACTTCCTGGTGCCTACTTTCTTACGTGCAAAATGGTGGAAATAATAGTATACCTACTTCATAGACTTGGTATGAAGATTAGTCATATGTCAAAGTGCTTAGAACAGTGCCTGATAAATAGTAAGCAATACACTAAATATTTGCTACATATTTGTCACCCATTCAACTTTATAGCAGTGTAGTAACAAAGGTCAGCTTTAAGTCCTAAAAGACTGGGATAATAAAAAAATCTTTGTCTTGAGTTGAAGACTTAAAAGTAGTTATTTTTTCTGCCCATTCTCTTCTGCTCAGGTTTTAACAGTACTTGGCAGCTGCCATATTAATTCTTGGAAAGGTGGGAAACCACATGGATTTCCTCTCTTGTCCATTCCATGAAAAAAAAAATTTTAATTCTATAAAAACGAGGAAAAGTTTATTTAACTGAGAAAGTCCCTAGTATTTGCCTTGACTGCTAGCAAAATGCATCTGCTGTGCTATTAGATTTTTAAATGAGTTTCCTGGCTTTTCTTTCTTAAAAGAGTGCACTAAAATTCAACACAGTTTAAATTTTACATACTCTTGCTTGCAAAATTTCCATAATCTATTATTAATTAAAAATATTGCAGTAGGGGGGTGTAGTTCAACTGTACAGCATATGCTTGGCATGTGTGAGGCCCTGGATTTAACTTTCAGCAAAAAGCAAGCAAACAAAAAATATCTACTTTTTTTCATATTCACAAGCCTTAAATAGAAATTGGGACAGTACAAATCCCAACATTTTGATGGTTGCTTGGTAATCTTTAAATAGGTGAAGTGTGTTTTCTGCAACTTGGTAGCAACATACACCTAAGTATGAAACATTAAGTTCTAGGCCCTGGCGCTCATGTCAAGACTAGAAACCACAGGTCAAATTTCTAAATTTTACTGAATTTTACTCTGGATTTTCTGCTCAACTTCCATTAAGTTGCTCTTCATTTATTTTGCATGTTAGATGTATTCATTTCCTAGCAAAATAATAACTAAAAGCACAAAGAAATACTCATACCTGAATTTTAATTAAATTCTCTATTTCTTCATGAAGTTTGTCATGCTCCTTTTCAATTGAAGCCCAAATCATCAGGGCAGATTCCAAGGGTGTAATACGTTCATCACTTTCAAACTGTGCATCTTTTAAAAACAGAACAAAAATAAGTAACTTAGAAAGTTAAGTAGACTCTTACTTTGTCAGTTTTTAAAAAACTCATTGTTTTGTGTATTTACTGAGTATATATACTACATGTCAGGTACTGTTTTTATGTCTACTAGAGACATAAAAGAGAGCCTGCAGCTGTAGACCTGTGGCATCTGATCCCATCAGATCTCAGAAGCTAAGCAGGGTCGGGCCTGGTTAGTACCTGGATGGGAGACCGCCTGGGAACACCAGAAGCTGTAGGCTTGGGAGAAGGACCTGGCAATCCCCTCCCAAAAATCAATCTGCCATTGAAAACCCTACGAACAGCAGAGAAGCACTGACAATAGTGTTTCCCCTGTTGTACAGAAGGTCGCTATGAGTTGGATACCGACTCGATGGCACCTAACAACAACAACAAGTTTAGAGAAGTGATTTTTAAGTTAATTTGCTCACTGAGATCAGTTCTAAAAATTGGAAAAAACCTGATGAGATTATAAAACATTTGAAGCTTTTCTTCTTTCTTTTTCCCCTTTTAGTGTTTCCTTTTTCTCTTCTTCTCCTTCTCCTTCTCTTTCTTGTACTGGGGATGTTGAACCCAGGGCTTTATACATACTTTGTAAGTGCTCTACCACTGAGCTGTACCCTCCAACCCCCTTTTTTATTTTTTATCTTGAGATAGGGCCTCATTCAGCTATGCAGGATGCCTCTGGCCTCCAAATTGAGATCCTCTTGCCTCCACCTCCTGACTTGCTGGGATTACAGACATGTGCCACCATACCCAGTCTGAAGCTTTTCTTTACTAATTTTTTTTTTGGGGGGGCAGTGCTGGAGATTAAACCCAACACCTGTGCAAGCTAGGCAAGTGGTTTAACATTGAGCTTACTTTCTCAGCCCTAAAATACTGATTTTAAGGCCTAAAATACACTATTGATTTTACATAAAGTGTCACAGTGACAGAATACTTAAATGGTTCAGATAACTCTAACTGCATTATAACAAATCTCAAGATAGTGCATCACCTAAAAAATGGTGACTATATATTCATAGGACTTTTGTGAATATTTAGTAATTGTTGTAGTACTGTTAAACTTTTTTAAGGCAGAATTTTGACCAGCTTATCCTGAACAAATATTCACAAGACCTTGTAATTACTTAGCAAATTGCATAGAAACTCAGTCTGACACTCAAAAAATCTTCGCTATGTATGTCTTCCATGTCTTTTCACTATAATCTATAATTTATTCAATAAATATTTACTGACCACTATATACCAGCATTCATCTAAAAACTGAGACTCTTGAGGAATAAGACAAAGTACCTATTCTTATGATGCTTATCTGCTAATGGTAGAGTCAAGTAATACATTAGCAAATAATATAATTTCAAATATTAAGGGCTACATAGAAGAATCATGTTTGGAAGAGTGGCAGGTCAACGCAAAAGAGGAAAACCCTCCACCAGATGGATTGACACAGTGTCTGCAACAATGGGCTTAAACATAAATAAGATCGTTTGCGTGGCACAGAATCGGAAAGTGTTTCGATCTGCTGTACATAGGGTCGCTATGAGTCGGACTCAACTCGACGGCACCTAACAACAACAACAACAGAAGAAAAAGGGTACTGGTAATCAAGAATTGTACAGAAAAGAAAATCTCTTTGAGACAGAGTAGTTTGGAAAGGCTTCTTTAAGGAAGTGACAGTGGAGCCAAGACCAGCACAACATAAAGCAGAGGGAATAGTCACACAAAACCCTAATGAAAAACATTCTAGAAGCTGGGTATGGTGGCAAACGCCAATAATCTCAGGACTCAGGAGGCTGAGGCAGGAGGATCAGGAGTTTAGGCCAGCCTGGGATACACACAGAGACAGAGCAGAGGAGAGCAAAGAAGAGAAAAACATACCCAAGAGGATTGCAAGAACAGCCTTTTCTCCCCTTGAAAAATTTGCAATTTCGAGTATTTTTAATTTATTTCCTGTTGTCCTCTTCTAATTGTTTATCCAACACTTTATTTTAATTTTTTTGCAGTAGTTGGAGGATGAACTCAGGGTTTACACATGTTAGGCAAGCACTCTACCACTGAACTGAACCCCCAGTTCTGCCGCCCTGCCTTTATTTTGTACTTTGAAACAGCTTCTTGTTCAGCTGTGCAGGTTGCCTCTGTTCTCGAACTTGTGAGCCTTCCACCTCAGACTTCCAAGTTGTTGGGATTATAGGTGTGTACCATGACATCTGGCCCAACATTTCAGATAAAAAATATTCATGCATCTATATTCTAGGCCCTGTACTAGGTGCTTAGGATACAAACAGGAAGAAGAAATAGTTTCTGATCATATGAAACTCGCATACACATGGAGGAAGACATGACTGGTACTAGAATTAGGTTATTTTGCCAGTGGTTCTCAAACTTTGCTTTACCTCAAAATCATCTGAAGAGCCTTCTAGAAACACGAGTGCCTAGGCTCATCCCCTAGAGATTGTTTACACACTGTAGCAGAGTCTAGTATATTTGAGGAACAGGACTGTACCTCAGTGGCAGGACTTTTGTCTGACATGCATGAAGCCCAATTCTAAGAAATAAAGACAAGACAAGACAAGGGAAGGGAAGGGAAAGAAAGGGAAGGGAAAGATAAAAGGAAGGAAAAAAAAGGAAAGGAAAGGAAAGAAAAAAGGAAGTACAGAAGGAAGGAAAAGAAGGAAGGGGGGATAAATAGATGGTAACCAAGAAACCAGGACAAGGATAGAAAGGAAAACATTTTGGGAAGATGAAGCAGCGAAGGAAGAGGTGTACAAGAAAAGATATTCCTACTAATAAAAGTTAATCCTACTAGTAACTAACATAGGCAGGCACTGTGTGACTTTTGTTTTATGAAGTAGGACTTGAGACCTAGAGAAGTCACACAGCTAGAAAGTGGCCGAAGCAGATGCCAGGACTCTTAAAAACCACTTGCCCTGTGTCTCAAATAAAAGACATTTCAGGAATAATAAGATGGTTGGTATGGCTAGACTGCATGGTATAAAAAACTGAAATGAAATGCAAAGGTAAGGGTTGGGGATTTGGCTCAGTGGTATAGAACTTGCTTAGCATGTGCAAAACTCTGGGTTCCATCCCCAGCACTGGAAAACAAAAATAAAAACAAAAAAGCAAACCAACAACAGAAAAACAGCCTAATCTTCCTTCCTTCCTTCCTTTCTTTTTTCTTAAATTCATTTCAATACTTAGATTTCCTAATATATGTCTTTCTTGATTGATAGTACCTAACCCTTCTCACTAATTTGCCTTCCTTTTCATAAATGTGATACAGAAAAATGTATTTTAGATCTTATATGCAAAAAAGTTAGTTTAGACATTATGAACATTCCCACAATAACTAGAAAAACAGTTCTATAAATTGCCAAATCAAGTTTCTAAAAACATGGAACAAGTATGGAAACAATGAGAAGATGAACTAAAATTCTAAAGAGAATCCCTTCTGAGGTGAGATCATGACTTGCACCTGTTTCTTTCCTGAATTTATCTGCTGATTTTGGACAAGGTAAAGGATCCGGCGTATTCACGCAGCAGGATTTTACTGGGGGAAAGAGAAATAAGAAAAGCTTCCTGTAGTTTCCTTGGCATTGGCTTGATGGACTAGAGAAACTGCAAACACATGACTGGCTTTTCTCTATAGGACAGCTGCTGAGTTTCAGAGCACTCCAAGGCTGGAAAATTCCCAGAGTCTCATACATCTTAAGAAATTAAGTGCCAGGCATGGTGGCACATGCCTGTAATCCTAGCACTCAAGAGGCTGAGGCAGGAAGATTGCAAGTTCCAGGCCAATCTGGGCTATCTCAAAAAAAAAAAAAAAAAAAAAAAAAACCCAAGCTCTAACCCCTCAAAATCACTCCTATGAGACAAGAAAGCCTTCCATAAACAAACACTTTCCCCTTTAAGCCATCTGCCTGTATTTTAAAGCTATGTGTGATAGGAGACTAAAGCCAATATAGTAGTCATGAGCTGTTTATAATCATCAAGTAGTTAAAATGTGGCTAGTCCAAACTAAGATATATTAAATATAAAATACACATTAGGTTATAAAGACTTACTACAAAAGTAATATATCTCATTAACATTTTTTATAGATTACTTGTTGACATATTTTAGGAATATTGGATTAGTGGATTAAATAAGATATTAAAATTAATTCCATATATTTTTACTTTTCTTAACAATTAGAACATTTTAAATTACACGTATGGATCACATTTCTATTGGACAGTGTGCTACTATAGAGCAACCACTAAAAATTAATAAATAAGGGTTATATACACTGAAAAGCCAATATAGAAATTAAAATGAAGTTTTATAGGGCTGGGGATGTAGCTCAGTGGTAGATGTCTGCACTGAAAAAAACACCAAAATTCTAAATACTATCTCATTTGAGTCTATTATGGTGAAATATATTGATTGTTGATAGCTGACCCTGGCCTATTATACCTACAATATGTACTCAAAAGGGAATCCTTTTGAATTTAAAGATTAAACCATGGGGTTGGGCTAGACATAGAGCTCAGTGGTAGAGCATTTGCTTAATATGCTCAATGCTCTGGGTTCAATCCCAGGCACAGCAAAAAAATACACCATGGGGTCACATACAAAATCTGGACTTTCCCCCTTGTTTTGAAGGGAAAATTATCTAGGAAGAAACTAAAATATACTGAACAACTGCTATAAGCAAAGCACTTTAGAGCATTTTGCCACATTTAATTTATAAAACAACACCGTTAAGCACAAGGTTAAGTTACACTCTGCACAGTCTGGAATTTTCCACTTGTATAATTATCAACCATTATTGACCCAAGGCAATCCCAAAACAGTCAGCCATTGAAAACCCTATGATGGTCGCTATGAGTACCCTATGATACCGACTCGAGGGCACCTAACAACAACATTGATAAACTAAACTCAACTTGCCCATTACAATCTAAAATGAACTATAGATACAAGGTAGAGATTATAGCTTTAAACCACATTTCCTTAATGTAAGTGCTGACATCAAGTTTAAATTAAAAGCTTCAAATAGTACGTTGTTCTTAGGTGCCATCGAGTTGAGTCCAACTCATGGGGACCCTATGTACAACAGATGAAGTACTGTGACACCATGCCATGCCTGGCACTGTTGTCAGTGCTTCTTTGCCACTCATAGGGTTTTCAATGGCTGTTTGCCTTTTTAGGAGTGGGATGTCAGGTCCTTCTCCCAAGCCTACAGCACTTGGTGTTCCCAGGCAGTCTCCCTTCCAAGTAATAATCAGGCCTGACCCTGAGTAGCTTTAGAGATCTGATGAGATTGGACACCAGGGGCTATGGCTACAGACTCATATATCATAGTTGCTGATAAACAGAGTGTATATGATAGGTGCCATCACAAATTTATATAATAAAATTTAAAGTGAATCTCTAAGAGTCCATGAAGTGTAGTTCTCCCATTGCAGTATCAGAATCATTTAGGAACTCATCAGAAATATAAGTTCCAGGGCCTCATACCTTTCCTACAGAATCTGAAACTTATGGTAGGGCAGAAGGGCTTGTCTTTTTTTTTTTTTTTTTTTTTAAGAAGCCATTTAAATAATTCTGAAGCAGGCTAAAGTTTAAGAACTACTGCTTTAAACAGATAGATTGTATTTCTTTTACTTGCTTTAGATACATGTGCACAGGCCCACTTGTTTGTATGCTAGGTATATACAGGCAAATTGTTGAAGAAAAAAAGAAAAATAAAAGGAGAAAAACAGAGTGCTCCCATCTGCTGCTTCTTATGGTCTTATATTTAGACATAAATTAAAATATTTCTAATTTAAGATAAAAACATGTATTTACCAAGAGATTTTCCTGCTGCAATTCTTGTCAAAAATTGACATATGTGTACAGTTCTCAACTGATAAGCTGTAAGACTGGATAGTCCATGAATAATAGCTGGAAAAGAAAAAGATGAGTTTTATTAAAATAAAATCAAACTTAATTCAGTAGTACCACTGTGTGGTTTGTTAAATACTAGGTTATAAACATCTTGCAAAAATTATCATACATTTATAACTGTAGGTCTATTTAGTCAATTATTTTTAAAAATCAGAACAAAAAATAATAGATTTATAATATACTTGTTGCAAAATTTAACTGACTCACATGCAGAATAACAAATATTTAAAATTACTTTCACAAGTAGCACTCTATTCTAATTAAAAAGATTTAAATCTAAATTGTAAAATGTGTTAAATTACTAGTTTAAAACTTGTTTTTGTTTTGTTTTGGTTTTATTTTGGGGTGGTACTAGGGAGTTGAACCCAGGATCTTACTTATTTTGCAAATGCTTTACCACTGAGCTGTACCCCTTATCCCCTCTGCAAAATTTTTTATCTTCAGACAGAGTCTTGCAGGCTTCCTCTGGCTTCGAACTTGTGACCCTCCTGCCTCCACCTCCTAAGTGGCTGGGATTATAGGTGTGCACCACTACACCTCTCTTAAAACTTGTTTTATACCCTGAAATTCCTCACATTATACAAAATATTTCATAGTATTTCTGTTGAGGTTTCAGTAAAATGAGAGTATGTTCAGTTCACAAAGCTATATATTTAGAACACATTTATTCCATTTATCTTCCAAATGTTTGAATGCCCACTTCAATGTTGTATACAGCAGTGAATATGTACATTGGTAAGTAAACCATTTTCCCAGATTTCCATGAGCTAATACCATGCAACACCACCAAATGACTGAATTACTATGGCAAAAATATGGTGATAAATGAAAAAGACAAGTATAGAATGTCATGGGAGCATAACAAAGAAACCTCAGACTGTGTTTAAGAATTTTTGCAGGGAAGGATTGTCAGGAAAGATGTTCTGAAGCCACTAACATGGTCCAAAATGTTAAAAAATAAAAATAAAACAGTGGTTGAGAAATCCTGCTTTACACATCAATTCATTTGCTTCTTTTAATAGCCCTAAATTCTGTTATTGTCATCATTTTACAGATGAAGAAACTGAGGAACCAGGAGAATAGTATTGCTTCAGCTCTTACAGCTATGAAGTGCAGAGCCAGTAAACAAGCTCTGCCAATATCCTCTGGAGCCCATGTTCTTAATCACTGTCCAACACTGTTAGAAGCAAGAGCATGGAAAAGTCATTATCTGAGATAAGTAAGATGTGAGAACAATTCTGAGTCTGAATGAAAAAGCTAAGGACTTTCTTGAAAGCATCAAGAGTCACATATTTTTATACTTTTATTTTAATAAAACTCATTCAAGAAGTGTGGTAAATAAAATTCTATAAAATAAGAAATAAGAGATCCTTTTCAGTTAAAAATGGAAACATAAAGACAAGTCACCACAATTTGCATATCCTTTACTGATTAAAAGTACAACTTGAAAAACAAGTGTATTCTTTCTGGGGTTCCTTGCCCTTAACTTTAAAATAACAGGAGTAGTCTATTATTCCTCGAGTCTAAAGTTAGAATTTTGAGTTTTTTAAAAAAACTATTTTCTAAACAGTTTTAAATTGATGGAATCATTGTGAAATGAGTGAATCTTCCATATATCTGAAAACAGTCTCTCCTGTTACTAACATCTTACGTTAGTATGGTTGTTGTCATTGTTAGGTGGTGTTGAGTTGGTGTCTGACTCATAGCGACCTTACATACAATAGGCGAAACAGTATTGTTACTGCTTCTCTGCTATTCATAGGGTTTTCAATGGCTGATTGGTTTTTGCAAGCAGGTTGCCAGGTCCTTCTCTGAAGCCGACAGCACCTGGTGTTCCCAGGCAGCCTCCCATCCAGGTACTAACCAGGCCTGACACTGTCTTCCAAGATTTGATGGGATCGGATGCCACAGTGGTACAGCTGCAGGTACATTAGTATGGTACATATTACATTAATCACTATTGATATTAACTAAAGTCTAATGCCTAACTACTTATTAAAGTCTCTTTTCTGTGTCAGGATTCCACCTAGGACATCATCTTACATTTAGTCATCATGTCTCCTTAAGGCACCTGTTGCCTGTGACAGTTTACTTGGTTATGAAGACCTTGCGTTTTGAGAAGTATTGGACAGGTATTTTATAGGATGTTCCTTTACTGGGATTTGTCATCTGTTTTTCTCATAATTAGGCTAGAGTTCTGAGTTTTTTAAAGGAAGAACACAAAAGTAAAGTTCCATCGTCATTGCAATATATCAAGTGTACCTACTATCATCTATTACTATTGATGCTGACCTTAATTAAGAGTGAGGTACGACGGCACCTAACAACAACAACAACAAAGTGTTTGTTAGGTTTCTCAACTGTGAAGTTATTCTCTCTCCCTCCCCAAAGTCTCTGTCTACCAGGCTTTGAACGCTGCACTCTTTGGAAGAAAGTCTATGTACAGCCCAAATTTAATAAGTGGGAGTTACATTCTACCTCCTTGAGGATAAAGTAGCTATATTAAATGACTGGGAATTCTGCATGAGAGATTTTGCCTCTTCTCTTGTTTATTCAATCATGTATTTACATCAGTGTGGACTCATGGATACTTTTTAAAGCACTTCCTTACTTTCTGGCACTACAGTATACTCCAGATCATCTTTCATTATTTCCTATCTCAGTTCCAGAATCAGTCATTTCTCTAGAGAGCCCTGCTTCCCTTTACTTGTTGTTGTTGTTGTTAGGTGCCATTGAGTCGGTATCCGACTCATAGCGACCCTCTGTACAACAGGGGAAACACTATTGTCAGTGCTTCTCTGCTGTTCATAGGGTTTTCAATGGCAGATCGATTTTTGGGAGGGGATTGCCAGGTCCTTCTCCCAAGCCTACAGCTTCTGGTGTTCCCAGGCGGTCTCCCATCCAGGTACTAACCAGGCCCGACCCTGCTTAGCTTCTGAGATCTGATGGGATCGGATGCCACAGGGATACAGCTGCAGGCTTCCCTTTACTAGAGAATGGTATTAGAAACCAAGATCTGGATGCTAGGTATACTTGTTGCTACTACAGTTAGGTTGCTTCTGTGCCCTTTCATCTGACAGAGCAGGGAAATACGTGTGTGTATACTAACCCATGTCTACATACACATACATAATACACAAAGTATGTCTATATTCATCTGCTATAGTTTGGATCTGCAATGTCTCCCAAAGGCCCAGGCATTGAAGGCTTGGTCCCCAGCTTAGTACTATTGGGAGATTGTAGAACTTTAAGATGTGGGGACAAGTGAGAAGTTTTAGGTCATTGGGGACACACCTTCAAAGTGGACTATAGTGCTCTGGCCTCTTATCCCTTAATGTCCTGGCCTTCAGGTTAGCAGTTTTGCTCTACTAGGATCTCGCACCATGATGTACTGCTACAGTGCAGGTCTCAAAACAAAGGGACACTCAACCAGGAACTGAAACCTGCAAAACTGTATCAAAAGAAGTTTTTCCTCTATACTGATCGATTCAGTGCCAAAATAAACCTTTTCTTTATATTGGTTGATTATCTCAGACATCTGTTATAGTGATACAAAGCTAATGCATCATTTATCTCTGTACTAGCTAAAGAGTTCACACTTTTGTCTCCAACTCTAATCCATTACCGTATAGATAATTAATTCTAGCCTACTCCTAAAAGAGAAATTCTGTAATAATTCTAATTATGGTGTCATGCCTTCATTTCAGAAGTTAATTTTCTTCTTAATGTTAGTTACCCCTGGCTCAAAAACTATCTGTGATATGGAGAGGAAAGTTCCTTGAAGAATTGTAATGTTAAAGCATGGGTCTGGAACACTCCCTTCTCCCCATTCTGTCTCTCTCTCTCTAAGAGAGATCTACAGGATCTCTCTTAGTAGCCCGGGTTGGCCTGGAATTCATGATCCTCCTCCCTCAGCGAGTGCTGGAATAAAGGACCTGAGCCCCAGCCTCTGGCTCCTCAACACTGCTCTTAACCTACCAGTACCTTCGGTTAGCTAGTGCACTTCTCTACAAACTAACATTACCTACCTAACTCAACGAGATTATATCGAAGATGCAATGCGTCAATACGACTTGCCAAGAACCTCGTAATAAATATTACATTTATAACCGAAACACACACTGAATAAATTGAGTTGACAACTCCAGGTGAAGTTCCAAAGCATCTTTGGGTAAGCTACGCTCATCTCATTAAGTGCGTCTCCGTCCATCACCTAGGGGCTGTCTAGGAAACCGATATTGTGGACACTTATTCCTACTGTCCACGACAGCTCAGCAAGTAGGCCAGCTGAGGTTTAAACACCTCACAAATCACCGAAGACCCAGGTAGAAAAAACAACGAAAACAGGCGCCAAAGGCCAAAGGCACGGGGCGCTGGGCTGGCTGCGATTTTACACACTTCAACTCACTTCACCCTCGTCTCAGCTCTAACCTGGAGTCTCTTCTGCATCTACCTCTCAGAGGGGAAAAACGGTATCTGAGCAAAACAGACAAGACAAGTGTCTGACAAGAGGCGGAAGCGGGGTTCCGCAGAGCCGCCCTGCAGCGCCCCAGCCGCCCTCCACCCGACCCCGCAGGCGTCCAGCGCGGGAAACCCGGCCCCCGCCCCGCACCGAACCCCCGGTCCCGCACTCGCCTTCCGCGCTGTCGCGAGTCCGGTGGAAGTCCTCAGAGCGGCCGTCGCGGAAGGCCCGGCAGAGAGAGAGGCACAGGAAATCGAGCATCCAGCCGGCAGCCACAGCCTCGGCCTCCGCCACCAGGCCCGCGTCCTCCTTCTCCTCTTCCTCCCCAGTGACCCCCAACTGCATCTGGCACTGGAGCGGTTCCCGGCATTCAAATTGCTCCTCGTCGTTTTTTGCCATCTCCATCATTTCCTGCGCTGGTGAATCCGCATCTTTCCCGTCCGCACGCCCCCGTGAGCAGCGGCGGGCTAAGGAGGCGACCTCCGCCATGTTCAGTCACTCTCGCGGGTTGCTGCCTTACTAGGCGCCCAGCATCAATTGGCTAGCGCTGGAGGGGGCGGGGCGGGGCCCTGGAGATCCTCTTCCGCCGCCGGGAAACCACCCAATCACACCACCAGGATGGGCGAGCGGCTCGAGGTTGGCTTCTGATTGGTCGGAAGCTGTTCTTGCCCTTGTGTTGAATTCCCCGCGCGTCTGTGGCTGGGCTTTGCTAGTCAGCTGGAGCCGCGGCTGAGCAGGAAGTCTGGTTAGGATGCGGGGAACTGTTTTATCCTTGTTTTAAAAATGCAACCTGGACTCGAAAGAACCAGGTTGTTTAAAATGGAAACGCATTTCGCCTGCAGAGTACTTTAAAAAGAGATAGGTAAATTAGACCTTGTTATTATTATTCAAGCCTGCAGCCGTAGCCCTGTGGCATCCGATCCCGTTAGATTTTGGAAGCTAAGCAGGGTCGGGCCTGGTTAGTACTTGGATGGGAGACCACCAGGGAACACAAGATACTGTAGGCTTGGGAGAAGGACCTGGCAACCCCCTCCCAAAAATCAATCTGCCATTGAAAACCCTATGAACAGCTGAGAAGCACTGACAATAGTGTTTCAACTGTTGTAAGTAGGGTCGCTATGAGTCGTATCCGACTCGATGGCACCTAACAACAACAACAACAATTATTATTCAAACGTAACACTAGTATCCATGTAACGCAGTTATTACGTGATCACGAACCAAAAGCGTTACAAACGGCTGACATCCGTGCTTTCCAACCTTAATGTGCATCCTAATCATTCATGGGGTTTGTTAAAACAAATTGCTGGGCTCCACTCCATTCCCAGAGTTTGGTTCCCTAGTTCTGGCTAGGGAGTCCTTGAATTTGCAAGTCTAATTTGAAATTCCGCAGTTGCCTGTCTGAAGACTACATTGTGGAAACCACTGCTCAAGAAAAAGTATACTTCTATGGAAATACATTCCGATGGGGCTCTGAGGCTATAGAATACATCTTATACAATTGTAATAAAAGAATGTTTGTTGTTATATAATTAATTTTTGCAGGGTTGAGGCTTGAATCCAGAGCCTGGCTCATGCTAGACTAGCTAGTTCCTCCACCACTGAGATGCACCTCAAGTCCCTGGATGCTTAATTTGAATTTTGTAATTTATAGAACCAGAGGAGATTCTGGGTGGAAGTGGATGGTCTGGTTATTTTCTGTTTCTCAATGTGTATGATAGTTATATCAGTATGTTCATTTTATGAAAATCCATTGAACATTGTTTATGCACTTTTCAGTATAAGTCATAAATGAATATAAAGTTTAAAATCCTTTTGTTTATAACACATTCTCCAGCCTACATTCTCCAGCCCCAGGATGCCTAAATTGGCATGTCCTCTACAAGTTATACACACTAGCTTTATGATCTTGGGTAAATTATGCGTGTTTTCTCTTTTGTATATTGGGGATAATAATAATACTTGCATCTTAATGATAATTCTTACATCTTAAGATTAAAGGGCTTGATGAATATTACAAGCTTAAAACAAAGCCAGGTACATAGTACATGCTCATAAGAAAAGAAAGACATGAGTGTTGCAAGGAAAGAGGGCCATGCATCTGAAGGGATCTCTTTTCCAGGCTCTCATGGCCCCATGGGAAGTAAGCTGTATTTTGGAAATCATAGAGAAATAGGGATAGTCATGAACCTGCATGTTTGTGTCTCATTCTCCCTCAAATTAATATGCTGAAACCTTTAGTCCCTATAGGATTATGCTAAGCGTGGGAACTTTGGGAGGTAATTAGTCATGAAGATGGAGCCCTCCTTATGAGACTAATATCTTGTAAATAGAGGAAGAAGCGTCCTGTGTCATACCTCCCATCATCAGCATACCCC
>VMDO01002687.1:0-10016 GCA_007922755.1 Pedetes capensis | reverse complement strand
AGTTTCCTCTTAGGTGGTGTGTGCTGGGCTGCTGGGTCCACAGACCCAGGAATAAATGCACAGAGAGCAAAGGAAGGTGAGAGCAAAGGAGGTTTTATTAAAAGGACAGACAAAAGCCTAGAGAAGAAGGGGGTCCCAACTGGGTAGCCACCGGAACAAGGTCCCCCAAGATCTTTTATTATTATTATTATTAATTTATTTTATTATTATTATTATTAATTATATATTTATTCTCTTATTGTAAATCATTAAGGGGGAGGCCCATAAAGGGGAGAATGGCAGGCCCATTCTATAGATAATAATCAACTAGTGAGATTAATGGTGAAGTGACTAATCTGGTGACTTCCTTTGAAGTATGGAAACTCAGGTAACCCAGCTGGTTACCCTGCCTCAGTGATTCCCTATCTCCTGGCTCCATTTCCTTAATCCAGTTAAAATTTTGCTAACTCTTCTCAATTGGAGTCCTCTCAAATTAAGCTTTCTTTTCTTCCACACCCCCCCTCTTCTTCCCAGCAGGGTTTCAGGGGTTATTCTTAGGTTTATCAATGAATTCAAAGCTACAAAATAAACATAGCACACTTTCCTGCAGTAGAAAGTTATTGAAAGATTTGATGTATATGAAAAATGTATATGATATTTTGGGGTTAGGATTAAATTATGATCTTTAATAAAATTGCTGTCCTCCCTCCCCCCTGTTTTTTCTCCATGCTATTGGGGATGGAACCCATTGAGAGGACTGCTCTGCCCCCATTTTGTATTTTATATTCCAAACTGCATCCCAGGCCTGACCTAAGGCCTGACCCTAATTCCAGGAAAAGAACCATAAAAGTCATCTACCCAAAATATAGACAATTAAAAGAGAGATAAGCCAAAAGGAATGCAGAAGTATCTTATCTTGCAGTTAACCATCTGTGTCTCAAGAATGTGAACAGTTGGCCACCAGTGTCCAGGCCAATCTAAAACAAACTCATGTAACTGCTTTCGAGTCAACTAATCATGTTAAAGGTTACCTAACTGGAATTCCCCCTTTTTGTGCTTAAAAAGGCCTGCACATCTTCATTCAGGGTCGCCATTTTCTGAATGGTCAGACCCCTGCTCTCAGGCTCACAATAAACTGCCTTTGCTTTTGCATACGTGGCTCAGGGTATCTTTGGCATGGCAATTTCAGACCCAACACCAGGACCTATTGGCATACAATAAAATTTGTAATACATAAAGTCCTAGTGTCAACGTAGCCATTCGTTTTATTTTAAAGGTATCGATAGACAGATTAGCTTAGGCTTGAGCAGGCAATATGGAGGAAAAGGGGACTGAAAGTGACTCCTGCCTTTCTGCCAAGATGAAGAAGCCACATGCAGACATTTTCAAATGAGGTCTACCCCCATCTAAACCATTGAGCCATTTACAAAACAAAGGCCCTAGGTCTACATCACACTAGGCTTCTAGAGCTGGGTGTCCCTGAGTTAAAATACAACTAGAGGGAATATGCACCCATGCTCTGTTTTTCCTTCTCCTTTCCTCTCTGTTTCTTGGCCTTTTCTCATTTCTTCTTTCTCTAGAAACCACATGCACACCTCTCCCTTCTCTCAGGCTCATCATCTCTAAGTTGCTATCCCCTCTAGCAGCCTGCTTAACTATTTTCTCTGACTTTGCCTTTCCCTCCGAAAAAGAAATGTACTTAAGCAGGTTCGCCCAGTGAACCCAAGTTAAGATCCTTTGCAGGTTTACCTAAGATTCTCCGGGTATCTCACTCTTCTCTGTAATTACTCCTTAGTGGCATACTGTATTTAATAAACCTATTCTATCCTGTATGGGAGAAGGCAATCCCAAAACAATAAACCATTGAAAACCCTGTGAGAGTTGCTTTGAGTCAGACATGATTCAAGGGCACCTAACAACAACAACAACAACAACATCAACAACTCTATTCTGTATTGGTATAAATTCATTTATACTCCATCTATAAGGACCAAGGTTTTGCTGGCAGATTCCTGGACCTGTGGTCAGGAACTACCTTTCTCCACTTGCAGCGAATCTCCAGTCACAGTATGATAGATTTAGTCAAACACAACATTTCAGTGAAACATATATAATTAGTAAACATACCTGTCGGGGTTTTAGCTCTAGCCCGGCTAAAGTTAGGGCCAAACCCTCAACATAAACACGTGGCTGGTGTCGGGAAAGAAGGACCTCCGGAGACCTTCAGATGGTTGGAGAAGGACAGGGAAGGTTTATTGGGGTGCTCCCCTATGGAGAGCAAGGAGCAAGCAGCCCCTATAGAGCAAGGCTCTATCCCTTTAAGTGCTGGCTCGAGGCCTGCAGCATGGAATGCTGCAGGCTAAGTGCTGGTACAGCTCAGCCTCAAAGGCACAGCCACAGCCGCAGATGTTCAGTTGAGGTCCGATGGTCTTGACTCTCTCAGCTCACCTTCTTTACCCCCCTCCTTCCCAAGGATGGGAGGAGTTGGGAGGCTCTTGTGGCTTGCTAGATGCCTTCAGCTCTTCGGGGCCCCTGGGCTTGATCTCGCTGGCTTGCTTGCAGGTCTTGCTGGAGTAGGGAGCGCTGGTCCAGGTGATGAGGTTCAGGAAACGGTCAGAGAGGTCAGGATCGGTGGTGCTACAGGGATCATAGGTGTGAAGATGGGGTCCAGGAGCCCTGCTTTTATAGGGTCCTGGAAGGGTCACATGGTGGGGTTCAGCCAATCAGGGCACACAGCTGGCAGGTACAGGGGGCAAACGGACATAACTGCCAAGTGGAGACAGTTACTACCTGCAAGGTGGTGAGGGGAGCCAATCAAAATTAAGGTGGTTAAGGCTGGTCAAGCTGGCTGGGGGCCATCTTTGCTCACTCGATGGGAGGGGCTGTTTTGAGTGAGTGATTTGAGCCCTGGGGTCAACTAGGGGTCAGCCTCTCAGGCTGTTATGAGGGACCCTAGCTGGGAAATATTATTTTAAAAATCCCCAACACATATCATGTGGAAAATTTTTTGGCAGAAAAGTTTATATCTGTTAGAGACTGTGTGTGTTTCCACGGCATTTATTTATCAAGACCTTTGTTAGATATGGAATCTGCTGGCATCTTGATCTTGGACTTCCCAGCATCTAAATTGTGAGCAATACATTTCTGTTGTTGATAAGGCACCCAGTTTATGGTATGTTATTGCATCCTGAACTGAGTATCTGTCTCTCAACTGCCTAATAAAAAGTGGAACATAATAGTTCAGAGGTGGGGACAGTGTTAGGTGATGAGAGATAATCTTGTATTGGATGATTTTGAATTATCCTTCAGCTGGGCGTGGTGCACACACACCTGTAATCCCAGCACTTGGGAGGCTAAAGCAGGATTGTCAGTTTGAGGTCAGCCTAGATTACATAGTGAGATTTGTATCTACCCTGGAGACATGGGGAGCATGCTTAGACCTGGATGCCAGCAGTAAGTCAGGTCCTTACCCCTACAGCAGCAATTACCTTCCCCCTCCCAGGCAGCAGATACCTGGCAGCAGAAAATGTTTGCATTTTCCTATATAAAAATTTTATATAATGTAGGGAATTATCTGGATACCCCTGAGGTGGACTGGGAGGGTGCCGGAGTGGAGTCCCACTCGGTCTGGGCTGAGGTCTGAGCCCTCCCCAGATCCTGCCCTGTTTCTGCCACATTTGGTTACCCATAACCCAGGAATCTAGACTGGGACCTATTTGATTCCCTAAGAGCTAATCTACCTAAGTCCCAGTTCACCTTTCACCTGTGGCCTCTCCTTAACCTATTACTTCTTCCATCAAGTGATTTAAGATGGCCCTCAAACAGCCCAGTTCTGGTGTGGCCTTTTTCAGCCTGATTGGCCTCCCACAGCTATCCAATTAGCTATTAAGTAGAGCTCTGTGATTGGTCCAGCCTGCACCTTACCCCTCAATCCTAAGTGCACTTTTTCAAACCCTCACATGGAGAGCTGCCTCTCCTGGCATGAGCTACTCTCTGATTGGTTGCACTCTGATCCACACCCCCACCTAGGTTGTATGTAAGCACACAACCTACTACCCCAAGCATCTATTCTTTCCTTTCTTCCCGATCACCTTGACTCTGGTTGTTACATCCTACACCTGACTTCGCTGCTTTGATCGTCCAGACCTTCAATCAATCTGCCGAGAAGCAAGACTCCGAGGTCAAGGAAGAAGATCTCGAGCAAGCCAAGAAGAGCTCTAAGCCCTCCCCCCACTTCCTCACCCCCCCCCCCTGCCAGGGAGGAGGTGAGAGGAGAAGATGACCGGCAAGAGGCAACATCACTGGACCTTTGGCGTAGCCAGTGTGGACATCAGAGCTGTTTGTTACTCTGATACAGAGCTGTTATTCCATCATAGCAGCAGCAACCTGTGTTGTCGGCTCTAAAGTGTTAGGCTCTCCTGCAAAGGAGCAACTTAATAAAGTTCCTGTTTCTTTTACAGAAGAAGGCTCCTGAGGTCCTTCTTGGCATCACCGACCAGGTCTTGCCCACCCCCGAGGGTCCCTGAGTGTACTGGTGTTGTGGTGAAGCTTGTGGTCTTTTGCTGGGCCAGAGCAGACCCCAACAATATAAGACACAGAAATTATAGTATCTAGAATAAGCTTATTAAAGATAGAGAATACAGACATAGATTTTTAAAGACAGTACACTTTTGAGACTGAAGGCAGGCAGTAGTAAAGAACTACAGCTGCATGGAGCTAAGGTAGGGTATGAGCTTCACAGTGGGGTTTGGCCCCTGGGGCCTATACGTTGAATGGTTTATGGATTCCCAGTGTCTTCAAGGACAGGGCTCAGAGGCAGGCATTTCAAAAAGGTATAAATCCAGACAGCTACTGGTCTTGATAAGGGAGCAGAATCCACTAAACAATGTCCTTTTTGATTGTCTGGAGTGGTGTGTCTCACACAGTCTTATCATCATTCCTGGACAAATGTAGAAGTGAGGAATGATTTTAATTCTGTTTCCTTCTAGCAAGTATTCTGCTTGTAAGGGTATTATCTATCAGGGAAGCACTGACCACCAGACCAAAGCCTTCATTCCACAGGAAGCTGACATTGATATTCATATTACAAGTGGCTGGGAAGCACATGATTAGGCTGGGAGGTGGCTAGATGTAGAGTCTTGTACTCCCTTTCTTCTTTCCTATTACCCTCTAACAAGCTTCTGTAAAAAAAAAATACATCTATCTGTCTATCTATATCTGTTGTGTGAGGCTGAGTATGTAGCTCAGTTCTTATCTAGTGTGTAGAAGCTACTGGGTTTGATCTCTGGCATGGCAGGAAAAGAAAGAAAGAAAGAGAGAGGGAAAGAGAGAGAGAAAGTGAGAGATAAAAAGAGAGAGAAAGAAAGAAAAAGAAGAAAAGAAAGGAAAAGAAAAAAAAGAAAAGAAAGAAAAAGAAGGAAGAAAGAAGAAAAGAAAAGAAAAGAGAGGGAGAGCAAGCAAACAAGCCATCCTTTGGGTAAAATTAGGAAGTCCTATTTTCTTGCAAACTTGAGTTTGTGGACTAAGATCCATAATTGCTATAGTTGCCTTTACCATCCTTTAATAGGACTGTGTAGGGAGAAAGTCAATCTGAGTCGGATATCGATTCGACAGCACCTAACAACAACAACAAAACAGCACAACCGGAAACCAAAGACTGAAGTTTTTGAGAGGATGATTTCACTTTATATCCAGCATGAGCATGCTTCCTAACCATTAGTACTTATTCTTACAGTGGAGTACTACTGTCAAGCACTGACTTCTCACTTTTATGATCAGTTGTTCAAGATTCTGGATGGCAGCAGAGATACAGCAGAAAGATTCCCATGAAACCTATAGGACATTTTTCATGCTATCATATTTCCCAAGACTCTTTGCCTTGAACAATTTCATAAGGAATACTTTGAAATCTACAAGTCTCTTAGATTCTTATGTCCATCCTATTGAATATTTGTGTTTCTATCCATATCCATCATTTCATGGGCCTGCAGTCATAGCTCCCTGGCATCTGATCTTGTCAGATCTCTGAAGCTAAGCAGGGTCAGGCCTTGTTAGTATTTGGATAGGAGACATTCTGGGAATAACAGATGCTGTAGGCTTGGGAGAAGGACCTGGCAGCCCACTCCTTGATTGTTAAAAGACAATCAGCCATTGGAAACCTTATGAGGGTCACTATGAGTCAGACCTGATCAATTGTCAGAACACTGTTCTGTAGTTCCTGAGGACCTGGGATCAGTTCCCAGCACTGCAAAAACGGGAGAAGGATGGGGCAGTCCACTCCTGAAACAATCAGCCATTGAAAACTCTGTGAGGGTCAGTATGAGTTGGACACAACTCAATGGCTCCTAACAACAACAACATACACCATGGAATTTTTATTCAGCCATAAAGAAGGACAAAATTATGGCATTTGCTGGAGAGATCACTATTTAAGTGAAATAAGCTAGACCCAGAAAGATAAATATTGCATACTTTCTCTCACATGTGGATGTTAGACTTAAATATGTATTCAATTTAAAATATTCAGATCATGACAGTAGAGGGGACCTATGTATGGAAAGATAATGGACTAAAGGAAAAGCGCAGGGGGCAAGAAGAAAAGATAAAGGGAGAAAGGAAAGGAAATATCACATATTTTGCCCTTAAAGTAAAATTGAGATATATAGATAGATACATACACACATAGAAGTCTACATCATACCGCCCTGGCATCTGATCCTACCTGATCTCAGATGCTAAGCAGGATCAGACCTGGTTAGTCCTTGGATGGGAGACCACCTAGGAATACTGGGTACTGTAGACTTGGGAGAAGTACTTGGCAGCCCACTCCTGAAACAACCATCGAAAACTCTATGAATAGCAGAGAAACACTGACATAGTGCCAGGCATTGCACAGTGTTGGGTAGTGTTTCTTCTGTTGCATGTAGGGTTGTTATAAGTCAGACTCAACTGGATGGCATCTAACAGCACCACCACACACAAGTCATTCAACCAGAAGAGAGATCACTGGAGTGGAGGGAGGGAATACAGAAGCATGAGAGGGTAATTGTGGAGGAGAACTTGAGCAATGTAAAATGAAATGAATGTATGGAAATGTCATAATGAGCCACATGAGTTTGTACACTAAAAAATTACTAATAAAATAAGATTACTGGGGAAAAAAGTGGAAAGCCAGTAATCAGTGAAATTCTTTTTTTTCCCCCCCTTGAGACTAAGTCTTACTATGTAGCCCAGGATGGACTTGAACTCTGGATCTTCCTGCCTCAGCCTCCCAAGTGCTGAGATTACAAGTGCGCCTCATTACACCTGGAAAATTCTTTATACAATTTGAAAATTTCATCTATTAAGAATAACTAGGCCAGGTGTTGATAATCCCAGCACTCCAGAAGCTGAGGCAGGAGGATACAGAGTTCAAGGCCAGCCTGGGAGTGGGGGGGGGAGGGGAGGAAGAGAGGGGGATAGAAACTCAAAAAACACAAAACAAAACAAAACAAAAAACCCAAACAATAAAAGGGACTGGATGAGTGCTGGGTTAGATCCTTAGCACTACACACACAAAAGTAGTACTCTAAGATGTGCTATGTTTTCCAACAAAAAACCCCACATCCTTCAGTTTCTATTTTTACCCCTTTCTCTGTAGGAGGTCAGACCAAATCCCTTGAGCAGATACTACTGATGATAATGATCATATCAACCACTCTCTTAGACCAGTTGAACTGCTATAACAAAATACCACAGACTAGATCATTTATAGGGGCTGGGATTTAGCTCAGTTGGTAGAGTGCTGCTCTGTAGTCTCTGAGGTCCCGAGTTCGATTCCCAGCACTGCAAAAATGGGAGACGGACGTGGCAACCCACTCCCAAGACAATCCTGAAACAATCTGCCATTGAAAATCCTATGAAGGTCGCTTTGAATGGGACACAACTCGATGGCACCTAACAACAACAACAACAACAACAGGTCATTTATAAACAACAGAAATTGGCTGAGTGCTTTGGCTCACACCAGTAATTCCAGAAACTCAGGAGACTGAGGCATGAGGATCTTGATTTCAGCAGCCTGTGCAACTTAGTGAGACATATCTCAAAACAAAACAAAACATAGGGGGTCCCTGGAGGGAACAGTTTAGTGGTACAGCCCTTGTCTAGCATGTGCAAGGCCCTGGATCAAACCATCTAGTACTGAGTGAGAGAGACAGAGAGAGAGGAAGAAGAAGGAGGAGGAGGAGGAAGAAGAAGAAAAGGAAAGAAAAAGAAAGAAAGAGAGAGAGGGAAGGGAGAGAGAGAGAAGGAAAGAAAGGCTTATTCCTTATAGTTCTGGAGGCTGGGAAGTCCATGGTCAACGTACCAACAGATTAGGTGTCTGGTGAAGGATATCTCTCTGATTCAGTTATGGTGTTTTCTTACCATGTTATAACATGCCCGATGGGCCAGTGCAGCTCCCTTTAACCTCCTTTTTCTAAGGGCACTTTTATGATTTGAATCTAAAATATCCCTCAAAGGTTTTGAAAGTTTGGCACTGTCTTGGGAGGCTGTGGAACTTTGGGATATGGGTCTCAGCTTGCAGAGGTGGGCCCTAGTGTGTTGTGTCCTGTCCGACCAATATGCCTGCCAGATCCATGGACTGAAATCTTCTAACCATGAGCCCTGAATAAATCTTTCCTCACATAATTTGGTCCTATCAGAACTTTTGCCACAGCAACATACAAGCTGACTATCATAGGCACTAATCTTATTTATGAAGGCAAATATCTTATGACTTAATCACTTCCCCCAAAGCCCCACCTCTTTTTGGGGACAAGGGTGCTGCAGACGAGCTGCAGCCTAGATAGAATCCAGGGTCTCCCGAAGGCGGATGAGGAGTCGGTGATGGGTAACAAACACAGCAGCTCGGAGGCAGTGTGATCTTGTTCCGTTTGTTTCCAGATTACTCAGCCTTTTTATACAGAATTACCATTCATTAAATCTTATGAAAGGTCAGAAAAAGACAAGGAAGTTGGTTGCATTGATGGAATCATCTGATTAATAGTCACGTGAGTGTCAGGTGGTAATCAATCAAAGTGGAAGAGGAACTCAGAGACAAAGTGTGATTATTTTAAAGAAATAAACCAAGTCGACCTGAGCATCTGCATTTCCTGTAACAACTAACTATTCTTAATCTTTATGAAGGAATTTAGGCCGGTTGACTGCCACCTGTGTGTCACCCCATTGAATCTGTTGTTATGAAGAATGGGTGCTTTTGTTTACTGCAGAGCTGTCGGTACAAAGGCTTTTGTTTAAGGAGTTTGCGCTGTTGGAAGTCATTCAGGGATTTCCGTTCAAGAAAGCCTGAGGCCTAATGGCTAGGGATATTGAGCACTTTTTCATGTGTTTCATGGCTTTATGGACCTCTTCATTTGAGAACTGTCTACCCAGTTCCTTTTCCCATTTGTGTATTGGGTTGCTTGGTTTTTTTTTTTTTTTTTTTTCCTTGAGTTCCTTATAAATTCTAGTAATTAGACCTTTGTCAGATGTATAAAATGCGAAGATTTTTTCCCATTCTGTGGAGGTTTCCTTGATTCTGTTAATTGTTTCTTTTGCTGTACAGAAGCTTCTTAATTTCATGTGGTCCCATTTATCTATTCTTGTTGCAATTTCTTGAGCAATTGGGGTCCTATTAAGGAAATCTTTTCCAATGCCTATATGATGGAGTGTATTGCCCATCTTGTCTTCTATAAGTTTTAAAGTCTCTGGTTTTATGTTGAGATCTTTTATCCATTTGAGTTAACTCTCATGTATATTGAGAGATGCGGATCCACTTTCATTTTTCTGCATGTGGATGACCATGTTTCCCAGCACTATTTGTTGAAGAGGCTGTCCTTTTTCCAGTTTACTTGCTTTGCTCCTTTGTCAAAAATAAGGTGGCTATAGGTGTGTTGAGGTATATCTGGGTCTTCTATTCTGTTCCAGATGTCTTTGGGCCTATTTTTGTGCCAGTACCAAGCTGTTTTTGCAACCACTGCCTTGTAGTAAAGTTTGAAGTCAGGGATTGTGATTCC
>VMDO01002686.1:65940-161662 GCA_007922755.1 Pedetes capensis | reverse complement strand
AAAATGTATTTGCAATGAAAAGGTCATTGGTCTGACAAAATTCTATCATGCGATCTCCAGCTTCGTTTCTGTCACCAAGACCATATTTTCCAACTACTGAGCCTTCTTGTTTGTTTCCAACCTTTGCATTCCAGTCACCAGTGATTATCAGTATGTCTTGATTGCATGTTTGATCTATTTCAGATTGCAGAAGCTGATAAAAATCTTCCCTTTCTTCATTTGTGGCCTTAGTGGTGGGTGCATAAATTTGAATAATAGTCCTATTAACTGGCCTTCCTTGTAGGTGTATGGATATTATTCTATCACTGACAACATTGTATTTCATGACAGATCTTGAAATGTCTTTTTTGATGATGAATGCAACCCTGTTTCTCTTTAGTTTATCATTCCCAGCATAGTAGACCATATGATTGTCTGACTCAAAATGGCCTATGCCAGTCCATTTGGGCTCACTGATGCCTAGAATGTCAATGTTTATGCGATCCATTTCTCTTTTAACAATTTCTAATTTGCCTAGATTCATACTACGTACATTCCATGTTCCAATTATTAATGGATGTTTACAGTTGTTTCTCCTCATTTTGAGTCGTGTCACATCATCACATTGAGCACCCTGGGGTTTTACTCCATTTCCCTCATCACGGTAGACTCTACTTGGAGGAGGCAACTCTTCCCCAGTAGTCTTTTGAGTGCCTTCCAACCTGGGGGCCCCATTTTCCGGCACTATATCTGACAGTGTCTCTTTGCTATCCATAGGGTTTTCAGTGGCTAGTTGTTTCGGGAGTGGCTCGCCAGGTCCTACTCCCTAGTCTGTCTTAGTCTGGAAGCTCAGCTGAAAACCTGTCCAGCATGGGTAACCTTGCTCATGTCCGAGGTTACAGTGGCAGAGCGCTCAGCCTCATTGCAACACACAAGCCCCCACAGTGCGGCAAACTGACAGACGTGTGGGGGGTGAATTGCTTTAGTTTATGCTTATCATGGGAGGTCTTCTCTTTCAATTTTTTTTTCCTGCAGTAGTAGGGAACTGAACCCAGGACCTTGAATACTTTGCTCTGCCACTGAGCTATACCCCTAGTTCCTTTTTATTTTTTGTCTTGAAATAGAGTGTTGTTAAGTTATGCACCTGCCTCTTGCTTCGAGCTTTCAGTCCTCCTGCCTCCACTTCCCAAGTTGCTGAGATTATAGACATGTAGTCCCATGTCCAGCTCTCTTTCGATTCTATTCTTCTTGTGTCTGTATGTGAGAGTGAGGGGATGGACCCAGGGCCTTGGGCTAGGCAAGTGCTCTACCATGGAGCTGCACCCTCAACCCTTCCTTCCTTTCCTTTCTTTTTTTCTTTCTTTCTTTCTTTTTTTTTTTTTTTTGAGACAGGGTCTTGCTAAATTATGCAGGCTGTCCCTGGCCTCAATCTCATGATCTTCCTGCCTCAGCCTCCCAAGTTGCTGGGATTACAGGTATGTGCCACTGTGCCCAGCTTCTCCTTTTATTTTAAAGGATAATTTTGGTAGACATAGTTATTTTGCTAGGGAGTTATATCATTTCAGGGCTTCAAAGCACATCAGACCATGCTCTCCTGGCCTTTTAAGTTTTTTCCTGAGAAGTCTGCTATTATTCTGATGGGTTTATCTTTGTAATTAATTTAGTGATTCTCTCTTTCAGCTTTCAATATTGTTTCTTTGGTGTATACTGTTGGCATTTTAACTATAATATAAAATGGAGAAGTTCTTTTCTAGTCATGTCTATTTGGGGTTCTAAGTGCCTCATCTACCTATCTGTCCTTTTCCCCCTAGACTTGGGTGATGTTCTGCTGTAATTTCCTTGAATAAGTTTTCTTTGCCTGTAGCCTATATCTCAGTTCCCTCTTCTACAAAATGAATTCATAGGTTTGGTCTCTTAACTATATCTCAGAGGTATTGTATATTGTGATCATGGTTTCTTTTTTCTTATAATTATCTGAATATAATAAGTCCTCAACCTTATCTTTGATCTCTGATATTCTTTCGTCCATTTGGTCTAGCCTATTGGTGGTGATACTTTCCAATGAGGTTTACATTTGCTTTACTGAGCTTTTCATTTCCAAGATTTCTGATATTCCCCCTGGCCCCAGAATCTCTGTCCCTTATCTCATCCAAGTTGCTGGTTTCTTTACTTTATTCATCTGTTTATTTGAATCTTCTTTGAAATTATTGATCACTTTTAAATTACACTTTTGAATTATTTGTCTGTCATTGCTACCATTTCAATATATCTGGATTCAGTTATTGAAGAATCATAAGCTTTTGGAGTAGTCATGTTGCCTTGCTTTTTTATATTTCTTGTGTTTCTGTGTTATAATTTGCACATCAGTTGTGATGGCTGTCTCTTTTAGCTTCATATGGGGATTTTTTTAGTGGAGCCACCTTCTCCTGAGGATCAACCCTGAGTACCACTTAGAAGAAAACAAAACACCAGGACAGCAACAACACTGAAACAAACCAGATATGCAGAGTGATACAATAAAACAAAGTTAAGACAACTAATATACCACCAGTATCATAGAAAAGAAAGGGGCAAGAGCAATGTACAATAAGCTATGAAGTTAAACACTAATAAGGGTAAAAGCAACAATAATAAAAGAATTTCAAAAAAAGAGGGTCCAGGGAAAGGGAAAAAGAAAGAAACAGCAAAATTAAAGAAAAGGAATCCCAGGAGCAATCCTGCATGCCTATAATCCCAGCAACTCTGGAGGCAGGAGGCAGGAGGATCACAGGTTCAAGGCCAGAGGCATCCTCAGTAATTTAGTAAGATCTTGTCTCAATTTGAAAAGTAAAAAAGGGCTGAGGGTCCAGCTCAGTTACAGAACACTTGCATAGTATATACGAGACCCTGAGTTCAGCCCCCTAGTACTGAAAAGAGAAGAAAAGAAAAGGAAAGGAAAGGAAAAGAAGGAACAATAAGAATATGAAGAAGAGGAGAAAGAGCAAGAGATAAAAATGTTCAATTATAAAATAAAGAAAAAAATACATAAATAAATTTAGCTAAAAATGCAAATAGGAATAAAATAAAAACAAAAGTTTTTTTAAAAAATAAAAACAATACTAAAATAATAGTAAAAAGAACAAAATAAAACATTAAAGAAGAAGAAGAAAGAGGAGGAAGAGGAAAGAGTCAAAGAAGTTTATTTCTGGGTCTCCTCACACTGGGATCTGTGAGATCTGGGGGTTTGTGAGTCACAGCTGAAATCTACTATGGTTCATCTCTATTCCTGCTGTCCCAGTTGGCACTGTTTTACAGGGGCTGAGGGCCAGGCCCATGAAGGGTTTGTTGTCAGAGAGGCCGGTGTTCACTTCAGAGCCTTCCTTTCCTGGAGTACTAGGAGTGGTGCTAGTCCCAGAGAGCTGTGTGGCCTGAGGGCTGGGGAGTCGCTCACTCCATGATGCCCCAGTGTGTGCCCCCAGAGGGTGTGACTCTCCAGATGAAGGTGGATGCCCACGTGCATGGCAGGGTGTGGCAGGGGAGCAGGAAAAGTTTCTATCTTAAACAGAACTGGAACCCAAGGATACATAGAAAAATATTACCATAAAAAGACAAACAAATGGAAGAGAAGTCTTTGATGGGGGATGGGATGGGGGAAGGAAGCGCACAAGAGGGTAAGGGGGCACCTGTATGAATAATGTACAACAAAATGCATATATGGAAATGTCACAATGAAAAGCATGTCAGAATGAATCACATTAAGGTGTACATTAAACATTTCCAAAAAAAGAATTGCCGAGCGCTCGAGATCAGTGGGAGCAGCCCTGGAACCTGAGGAAGCCTCTACCCTCGGCTCCTGGACCACACAACTCCCGTGTGGGCCTTGTGGGAGCAGCGTGCGTAAGCACTGCGCATGGGAGCTGTTTTGCCATGTGCCAGGACCGACTCAGGAGGGCTGCCCTGGCACAGGGCCTGGGGCTCGTCCCATTTCAGGACAAGGGGTGCTAAGCTGGTCCTGTTCCACTGAGGCCTCGTCGTTCCTCAGACAGCTGGACGCTGCTGCTGGGGGCCAGCACACATTTCTCCCGAGTGGACTGAACTTGGTGAGTCTGAGACGCTGTCTCCTCACGTAGTGCTCACCACTGCCACTCTGAGTCCTCTCCTCCTGCCCCTGCCAAGGAAGGGGGCCTCCTGCCTGGCTGCCTCAGCTGGGGAGCTTTCCACAGAAAGCTAGAGTTAGGAGAGACTCCTGATGCTGCTTCAGAGTTATTTGTCGGTGGATCACTTTAAGGCGAAACTGCAGGTCACCAGGCAGGATGTGCTCTGCCTCCTCGGAGCTCTGCCTCAGTTTGCAGATGAACCCCCCACAGGGTGGGGCTCATGCCTCACAGAAAACAGCAAACAACAGCGGGCGCCCAAGGCACATGCCCGGACCCTGGAGGCACAGGCAGGAGGATGTGAGTTCAAGCCCAGAGGCAGCCTGGCTATCTCAGAGAGACCCTGTCTCAAGATAAAAAGTAAAATACAGGTTGAGGGTGCAGCTGAGTGGTAGAGCACTTACAATGCATGTGCAAATGCGTGAAGCCCTGGGTTCGACAACATCCCCTCCCCCACTGCAAACAGAACAAAACAAAACAAAACAAAAAACCAACTAAACAACTTCAGGCTTACCCAGATATGGTTGGTCTTCTTCCTTTCCAGGCAAACAACTCCTAAAATCCTTTGACCCTCTGAAGTGCAAAGTAACTTTTTTGTTGTCGTTGTTAGGCTAATGAGGTGGCTGATCCTGGCAGCCCCCAGGCACTGCAGGGTGAAGGCTGGTTCCTGGAAAGACAGAGGCAGGATTAGAGTTGGGATTTTCAGCCCCATCCCCCAATCTCCGGAGAGGAGAGAGAGGCCGTAGGTTGAACTGGTCACCCGTGGCCAATGACTTAATTCTGCCTTCATAGTGAAGCCTCTATAAAAGCCCTAAGGATTGGGTGCAGGACCCCCTTGTGGCTTCACAAGGAGGAAGTCCCTTGAGGGGTGTGCCCCCCGCTTGCCTCACCAGGCATCTCTACCATCAGTGGTCACCAGTGTCCTTTATAATAAACTTCTAAAATAAACCAACCAGTGAACCCAGTTCCCCAAGTTCTTAGAGCCATACTTCCAGATCACTCGCACCCAAGGAGGGGATGTGGGAACCCTGATTTATAGTTGGTTGGTCAGAAGTGGGAGTGAAACCATGGGAATTGTGATTGTCATGGGAAGGGAGGGGCCACCTAGGGGACTACACCCTCAGCCTGTAGGGTCCAAGGACCTCCAGGTGGAGTAGAGAACACGCCACTGGTGCTTGCTACAGAATTGTTTGCCTGTTGGAGGGGAGAAGTCACCACACCCTTCTTGGCGACTAGAGGTCAAGGACGCCTTCTGTGTGGGTTGTTGAATGAGAATAGAAAAAGCGCTTTGGTTTCCCCACCCTGTATTGTCAGAGTCTGACTCTGGGATACTCTGGAAGCACAGGAGGTCTCACTCCTGCTCGGAGCCCCTGCCCCCAGTAGACAGCGGGGAGGAGCCGGTGGCACCATGGCTTCCTGGGAGGCGCCGCTGCACGATCTGAGAGGTGGAAGCAGAGGGAAATGCTCTAGAAGGTCCTATGCCAAGGAGTTCTACAGGATTGTGGTCCCAATTAAACATCTGAAGAGTAAACCTCCTGATAGATCCACAGTGGCCAGCAGAGGACATCCACTGTCAGCCTTGGCTGCCAGTGGGAAGACAGGAGAGTCTGGTTGCCCTTCACTCAGTCCACCAGTGGCACTTCCAGAAGGCAACTTGGTGGCACCAAATGATGTCATGTGGATTCATCATGTAAATCAACAAAACTACTCATCACAGTACAGACAAACTGTTATATGTTAAGTCAGTATTAATGGAAAAACTTTAAAAACAGAGCTGAGGTTATTTTCCATTCTACAACATACTGTGCTGAAGGAAAAGTCTAGGTAGAACATAGCGAGGGGCCAAGCCTCAAGGGTCCTTTGAATACCTCCAGGTGGCTTTTACCTAGCTTGCTCCCTCTATGGGGTTGAATATGTTTTAGTTGTTGTTGTTGTTGTTGTTGTTGTTAGGTGCTCTCGAGTCAGTATCCGACTCATAGCGACCCTCATAGGGTTTTCAATGGCTGAGTGCTTTGGGATTGCCTTGGGAGTGGATTGCCAGGCCCTTCTCCATGTTTTAGTTAGTATGTGCTTATTTTCAGCATGGGTTGAAGCAAAGTTGTAGCCCTTACAATCCCCCAAAACTTCTTGATTTTGGGTTCCCTACCTGGGACATCCTAATTTCATATCAAGTGATCAAGACACACACTGTAAGGTGTTACCTTTTATTAAAACCTGCACTGGTTTTACCACGCACAAATTCTGAAATGCTTGAATGAACCCATGGTGTCCTTAAGTTAAAAGTAGGAAAGTGGTCAGAAAGCCTTGTGTTCCTTCGGCCAAAGGTAGTCGTACCAGCCCTCCCAGACACAAGTTCTCTTTCTCAAAAACATACCAGTTATCCTACGAATTGAAGGTATAGACTGTGTATTCCCAAAATTCATGTCAAAATCCTAACCCCCCAAACATGCTGACATTATGAGTGAGTCTTGGCATTCAGTAAGCAAGTGGAAAACTGGTGTGACTACGAGGCTTTCAGGTCTGATCTACCACCTACTTTCCCTCTCCAGATACCACCAAGGATAAAAAGATCAAAAGACCAAGTTCTTGCCCAGTTTTCACTTGAGATCTCTTGGGGCCATTTTCTTTTTGCAGGCAGAAAGGTTTCTTCTCCCTTCTGCTTTTGCCTGTGTGCTGACTGCCCCTGAACGCCTCAGGTGCAAGGGCATTTCCCTTGCACAGCGTAATCTCAGGAGGCCAGCCCTGGTCCTTCTGCTGCTTCTGGGTGGCTTTCCTGTTCCCTTCCCCTCCTCGAAGCTCCTGTGCCTGAATTGTTAAAGATGTCAGGGACCTGCTTTCTCAGTGTGGCTTCCAGGGACAGCCAGGTGTCAGAGGCAATTCTGTCACCCCAAGTCCTGGGCACCTGCTCTAGAACTTGCACAGAGGCAGGGTTCCAGGTGAGCTCTCTATGTCTGCCTGGGGTAGGGAGGAAAGGAGCGGTCCCTCTACAAGAAAAAGAAAGAGTGAGGCCTTTGGGAGGTGATCAGTGCCCTACTAAGTCAGTTGGCCTCAGGGAGACGCTTAGGTGAGAAGATGGCTTTCGTAAGGAATTGGGCTCTCACCAGACACTGCATCTGCCAGTGCCTTGATCTTGGCGTTCCAGCCTGCACAACTGCGAGAAAGAAATTTCTGTTGTTTATATAACACACCCAATGCATGTTTATTTTGCTACAACAACCTGAATGGACTGATACAACTTGTACTTGGAGGTTTATGCATGGTAGGGATTTTATATCTTATTCTAGACTCTGTCCTACTGCACACAGATTGGCAAACATTGCCAGGACTCATGTGTTATGCCAGGCCTGTCACCAGGAGGCCTAAGCAGCTTCTTAATGTCCTCTGACCAGAGATTTTGTCTATTGGAAGACTGTTGAGAAATCTACTCTTAGACTTCACTGGAAAGAACCTTACCACGTATTGTTAACAACAAATACAGTGGTCAGACTGGAGTCAGATTTCACAACTTGGGCTCATGACTCAGAATTAAAGAAGCAGTTCAGAACTCCTCATAACAGGAAGACTGTCCAACAGGGAGCCTCAAGCTGCATTCCCACAAGCAGCCCAGCTTTGGAAGCAGGTGGCTGACCCCAGGCCACAGGAGCCAGCTCCTGCCCACAGTGGACCAAGGCTGTTGTAATTCCTGTTTTGTTTTTCATCTGTTACCTATAATCATTATTCTAATTTTCTGTAGGCCACTGGTTGTTGTCCACTCACAATAGCTCCTTTTTCTCTCTTTTCTTTCTTCTTTGTGACAATTGTTAGTCCAGAAAATATTTTGACATGTTCAAGTGTGCATGGTGGTTAGATAGGCCTTCTTGGAAGAGGGCCAGCAGAACTCAGCCTCAGATGCAGTGGAATAGAATTAGCTCAGGTAGTGGGGCAGGAATTCCATGAACAAATGTTGGGCATGTTTGCTAGAGCAGAAGATAGGACTGGGGACTTGCCAGCCCTGGTGGGCTTCCTGCCATGATGATCAACTGAGCTTCATGCCTGTGGGAGGTGGGGAAGGTGTCGGGAACGGCTCAAGGCAAGAAAGGTGTGACATGATCTGCTTTTTCATAGAGCATTAAAATGGCTGACTGGGGAAGGCACATGGGGGATAGGCTGGAAGCTGAAAAGGAGCCCAAGTTGGTGTACAAGCAGGCTCAGGTTGCACACCATGGTGGTGGGGCTGGAGGTGTGGGAATAGACGTGAGGAGCATCTGGAATGTGGCTGAGAACTGGAGAGGGATAGGAGAGTGAAGGACAGGGATGCACACTGCCTGCTGCAAGGGTCCTTGAGTAGGGGAAGGATGGGCTCTGCTTGGGGCATTTTGAATCTAAGTTACCTGTGGGGCGCTCAAGTGGAACTGCCCAATTAGCAGTTAGAAAAATGAAATGGAAACTTAGGAAATAGGTAGAGCTGTTTTTGTTTTGTTTGTATTTAGCCTCAAATTCTTCATCCTCCTGCCTCAGCCTCCCAAGTTCTTGCCACGATGCCTGGCAAGGTATTGGTATGGGATTGAAATAATGATGTTTCATTTGTAGTTGAGATGCTCAGGGGAGAATATGTGGAATAAAAATGAAAGACATTAAATTAGTACCATGCCTGGCACAGGAAACTGGGCAATGAACGTGTATTGGATGATGAAGGAAAACAGGCAGAATCTGAACACTAGCATTCAAGGATGGCTGAGGAATGTGTGGAACAATGAACGAGGGTAGAGAGAACAGAAGAGCAAGTTTGGGGAATGGCAAGCGAAGGGCCTTAGGAAAGAGGCTGCCCAGATTGACAGAGGAATGACAGGTCCGGAAGGATGAGAACTGAAGTCTGTCCTTGGGTTCAACAACGGGGAAGCCAACTGTGACCAAAGGGTTTTTGCAGTGGTGGTGGTGGGTGGGAGGCAAGAGATGAGGAAGAGGTGTGAAGGGAAGGTGAGTGGTGGGACACAGACTGTCGCTTTGAGAAATGGGTAAAAATGAGTTGAGGCATTTGAGAGTACCTCTCAGTTTGCATTAAGGGGCGACTGCAAGGCTTCAACTAACTTTTCATCCTACCCATAAGTTCTCAAGGAAGATATATAGGGACAACCTGCACACTTATTGCTGTAATTCAAATCAAATTGTAATTCACAAATGAATAGAAACGGCAAACTTTCCTTCAATTATGACTTTTCTTCCTTTAGGAAATTAAATTGCAGTCGAATAACATCAGCATAAGATTTAACACGATTTAAAAGTCGATATGGACATTTGTTGACTGCTTAGGTTTCTAGTCACTAGCTAAACTGAGCAGAAGGCAGCAGTAGACAGAAAACCTACAATTACAGCAAATGATGCACAGGAAGTTCCAGATAGGGTAGGGCAAACATGCTGCTAGCCGTCAGCTGGGAGGGTGGACCTCTGCACCTAGACTTGAGATGATGGCTGTTGAGAAGAGAGGTGTGCATGGGGGACTGGGCAGTCCAGGAAGCCCAAGTTTTGGTCTGGCTTTCTGGTAGGAGACATGGACTTCTGTGGAAATAAAGACTAGGTCAGGGCAAGAGCTGCCAGCCTTGACTAGTCATAAAGGGGTGGGACTAGGACAGGGGCCTGTTAAAAGAGGGACGGCAAAGCATTTTAGAAATAGGTGTTCCTGTTCATCGTTTCATCCAATCCAAATCTTCCTGGCGTCTGGCCAAGTCTACATCCACGGACTTTCTGCTGGAGGCGCTTGGTGACCCACTCGATGGAGACCCGGAACCACTTCGAAACTCCATGTTTTCATTCCCTTTGAGAAATATTCTATTATTGGTACATAACTTAAAAAATCTGGGCAAACAGGAACTTTTAGGTCATGTAAAAGTTTATGCTGATATATTCAATTAGGCCTCTTCTTACACAACATGGAGTAGATACAACTAAAGATGAAAATTCTCAAGAAAAGGTGTGACATAAATTTTCTCAGAAAAAGAATGATGAGTCAGGAGACCTTATCCCGTTGGCTCACCAAGATATGTCAATCATAGCACACTGGTCCAAGCTCTGAGGCCCAAAATCCTACCCTCCAATGGCAAGGTAGTATTCTCACAGCTGGCTCCCTATTGGCTCTTGGGTGGGGCGGGGCCATCCGATCTAGGGCCTGCCACTAGCTCCACCCCCATTCCATGCAAACGAAGCTAGAGCTCTGGTGAGACCACGTGATTGACCACGTGGTTGATGACGCACACTCCCCACCCCTTCAATGATGTCATCACCAGCTCAAACTCTCACGAGAGCTTACTTAGAAGTGCTAAGAGACTGGAAGGCCTTCCACTGGACCAGGAGAGCCCGGGGGAGGGGACTCCCGCAGGCTCCACCCCCTCCCACAGCCTCAAGGCCCGCGGGGCCCAGGGGCCCGAAGGGGCCCGTGGGAAGCGTCCAGGGGTCCCCAAGCACACTCTGCGCCCATTGGCTGGCCACGCCAGCATGCAAATGAGGCGACGTCACTTCCTGAGGCAGCTGAGCGCCATCTTCTCTTTCTGGCGCGCGGGAGGAGGGACGGGCGCGGGCGGGGGTCCCGCCGCGTAGGCGGAGGACGCGGCGGCGCTGCGACGGCGGCGGGACGCGGCGCTCCTCGCGCCCGGCGGTAGGTATGGTCGGTCCTGCCCGCGCCGCGCCGCCCCCAGCCCGCTGCCCCGCAGCCCACCCGCCGTCTCCCCGACGTCCCCACCGCGGTCCGCCGCGCCGCCTCAGGAACCCGCGGCGTTCGCAGTGCGCGGCTTGGGGGCTCCTGACGCGCCGCCCGCCGGTCACGTGGGAGCGGGGCCGCCCCGGGGGAGGGGGAGGGGCGGGGACAGGGACGGGAGGGCGCGGGGTAGGGAGGGGGTAGAGACGGCACCGGGGAGCGGGACGGGAGCCTCGCGGAGAGGTGCGAGGGGGCGGGGCAGGGGGCGGGCGGACGCGGGCGGCGGGGGGCGGGGCCGGGCTGGGGGCGGCGCGTGACGTCGCGGGCGGCGGGCGGGGCGCCCCTCGCCGCGGCCTGGGGGACCGCGCGTCGGCGCGGCCGGCCCTCGGGGAGGCGCGGCGGGCGCCGGGGTGGCGGGAGTCGGCGGAGTGCGGGGCAGGGCTTCGCCGTTCCGCGCGCCCTTTTCCTCCGGGAGGCGCGGTCTGCGAAAGGGCAGCCGAGGGCGGGTCCCCGATCCTCACCGCGGACGTCCGTGCGCACGTCCCTGAGTGATGAGCACAGGCGGACTTTAAAGTTTGCGTCTGCCCTGGCGGGTTTGAAGTGGATTCCGTTTGCAGAATGTCTACACACATGTGGCCTAGGCACGTGAAAAGTGGGACTTGTCAGTTCCAGTGTTGCCTGGTTGCAGAGCAATGAGTATTTTCAGTGTCTGATTCTAGACAGCAGGCGCGCCTGGGTGGTGGTAAAGTTCATGTGCATAGAACGGAGAGTCGCTGCCTGTGGAGGTGGGGAGCGCTGTCTGCTTCAGGGGAGGAAGTTGGCCCACAGGTAACCTGCAGCGCAGATGGGTACCGATGGAGCTGCGCTGTTTGAGGCACGCACACTGGTTATCAGTTGCGGGGAGGGGGCTTGCAGTCTGGTAGGATGTGGGGGTGGGAAAGGACCATATATAAACAGCGGGAGTAGTGAAAAGTGCCATATTCAGCTTTGGTTGGAGCCACGTATGTGCAGTCTGTTACTGGAGGTTTTGCCACATGACTGGTGTTTTAATGTTTTCAGTGGAAAATGGAACTCACCCTGAAGACAGCATTGAGTCAGTGGTCCTTGAGTCACAGATCGGCATTTAGAAAGGACAGTAGTGGGGGAAATGAAGTCATCTTCAGGCATCTGGTTGAGAGATAGGCGAAGGTGAGGGCTGGATGACGAAGGTGAGGGCTGGATGACGGCACGTCTGATAGGATGGAGGAATGACGACAGAATTACGGCAAGAGGAGAGGTTTTTTAGTTTGAAATGAGGCTTGCAGTATGTTCCTGGTGAATTATGATTGCTGTTACTTTGACGTAAATGCTAGCATTCCGCCCTGCATCCCACTCTTTGACTGTCACTGCCCTGCGGGTGACACAGAGGAGAAACAGGTTGATGAAGTTCGTATGGCTAAGAAGGGGTCTTTCTGTGATTTGAAGTCAGACTTTCTTAATATTAATGTAAGGCAAAGAGAGTCTATGTTTTAAAAGAAAACCCAGTATCCTAATAGTTGGGACATTTCACTTAGTTTTTTGGAGTTAGGTGATAGCAAGCTCACAACGCTCATATGTGAAAGCTTCACGTGTGTAAATCGTTCGTCCTCACAGCTCCTCGTCATGTAGGTTGCTCACTCCCTGTTTTACAGAAGGAGGCAACTGAGACCCAGAGAGTAAGTAATTTGCCTAAGATTACACAGATAATAAGTAGTGGAGCTGATTTCACCTAGGCAAACTGCTCAGGACCTCTGCTGGTGACCATTGTGCTGTGCTTCCTCTCAAGGGAGATTATTTCATTTTAAATTTTTTTCTTTATGTTATTGGGGTTCAAACCCAGGGCCTTGTATATGCTAGGCAGTTGCTCTGAGCTACATCCTCAGCCCAAGAGAGATCCTTTTGAAACATAGATTTCATAGTAACTAAAAAGAAAGTCTGGCTTAAAAAGTATCACCCAAGTGACATTCTTTAGAATATATATTTTCCATAATCAAGTGTCCTTAAATGGTCAGGATATCAAAAACAACAGATGTTTAAACATTGTGGGGCATATTGCTTTGTGCACATGAGTAGAATTTTGTGGTAGTTACATATCTTCTACAGGCTGAGGTTAAAGGTAAGTTGCTGTGCCTAGGCTGGTAGGGAAGCCCAGCTGGCTGCACCAGCTGATGTTTCCAGTGGTGAAGACCAAGATCTACAAACGTGAAAACAGTAAGCCATTTCTTCAGATAATCAGTCCAGTGGTCATTCTGTATGGAATCCTGTATCTTAGGAAGGCTCAGAGATTATGGATGAAAGTCACCCTGTCCTCCCTAAAGTGATGGGCAACAGTAGACTAGGGATCTTGGATTGCTTGAAGGTAGTTGGCCTGTGCTTTTTGTTATTTTCGCTTGGTTTCATTGAAGCAGATAGTGAAAAAAGGGAAAGTCCTCCTTTTTTATTTTTAAATAAGGAATTTGTGTGCTTATTTTGGGGGGACCACAATAACAATGATGAGGGAGTAGGGGTACTTAGATTCAAGAATAAAAAGTTCCTGGTCTTCAAATTAAAGAGAAAAGATGGACAGCTGGTGGCCCTAATCCTAAGGTGTGAACAAGTAAATACAGAACTCACTTGAAATTTACCAGGTCACCGACAGCTGCATTTCAGTAACCTGTGCTTCAGAGAACCAGCCAGTTCCCAGACACTCTTGGTTCTGAAAGTACAGTGATCTCTAGGTCCCAGCTTCTGAGACCTTACAACAGGAGCAGCTGTTGTTCTGTGACTTGAGACTGTTCCTTGCAAGCAGTAAATTTAGCTTCCTTGCTTGAGATGGGTGAATGAGGGTGTTACCTTAGATAATCCTGCATAACAGCCAGCTATTGGAGAAAGAATTCCAAGAAAGGATTGTAGCTATGGAGCTTGAAGAAGGAAGTGGAAGCAAGTCTGATACAGTGAGTGGACATCTGATAGAGTGGCCAAATTTTTGTCATGCCTTGTCTGGCCAACCCAGTCAGTCTGGCTTTGAAAGTGACCTTGTGTGTGGTTTTTGAAATACATCCTGAGGTTCGTGACATCTCTTCTGCTAAAGTATGTCTTTTGGAAGGATAGACCCCAATTCAATACATTTTATCTTAAAATCTTGCTATTATTTTACTTCATTTCTTGAGATTTTTTCTGTTTCCCTGTTCTCCAGTGGTAATGGTACCTAAAGCTCTAAGATACATTTTCCACCTAGGTAACTGGTCTGAAGAGAAGCTTGTTATTGTTAGGTGCAGTGGAGTCAGGTCCAACTCATAGCGACCCTATACAACAGAACAAGGCACTCCCTCTGGCACTATTGTCTGTGCTTCTCTGCTATTCCTAGGATTTTGATGGTGGATTGTTTTGGGAGTGGATTGCTAGGTCCTTCTCCGTATCCTGCAGCACCTGGTATTCCCAGCTCGTCTCCCATCCAAGGACTAACCAGGCCGACCCTACCTAGCTTCCCAGATAGGCGGGAAGAGAAACTTGCTCTAAATTGGTTCACTGTAAAAATAGTGTTCCCTTGTTATCTTCCCAAATCCTGCTCTCTCCTGTTAATCCTCTCTGGCTCCCCCCCCACCCCGTTCCCCAGTTTGATTCCAGTCTGTTTAGTTTTACTGAACTTGTTCTAAATACATTTAGATGTTTCTTCCTTTACTTCAATCTTTTCTTCCTTTTTTCTTTTGTTTATTAGAAATTTTTAATGTACATCATAATGTGATTCATTTTGACATGCTTTTCATTGTGACAATTTTCATATATGCAATTTGATAAGCATTATTCATATAGGTTACCCCTTACCCTCCTCTATGTTTCCCCCCTCCCCCCTCTTTTTTTTTTTTGATGTGATCTATTTGCTTGGAATGTGTTGGGCTCCAGCCTCCCTACAGATGTTTTCTCTTTTGAGCCTCTGCAGCACTTTGTATATATTTATGGTTCTGACCCCATTTCATTTTATATTTCGTTCACTTAGTGAGCATTTGCTGTGTACTGTGATATGATTCCTGCCCTGAGGAAGTCTAGTCTAGTAGGACAAATGACTAGGAAGGTGATTGTAACACAGTGAGGGGAATGAGTGAAGGAGGTGACACTGGGTGCCTGCCGACTCCAGGGTACCTCACAGCCTGTCTTTGGTTAGGGGCTACAAGAGGGTGGTAGAGGAGATTGCAGACCCAGAAATTGCCCTTAAAAGTTTTGGGAGGTATTATAAACAAAACCCAAAACAAAAAAGACAAAAGTCAACCAAACAAAAACCAAAGTTTTGGGAGATAGTGCCATGTTGGCTCTAAACATACAAAAAGTGAGACTTTTCTGCTATTTTTACTACTCTTGTTATGTTGAAAGTTAGTGAAAAATTGGCATTCAGTATTTTACATGCCTTTTCTTTAAAAATAAAGTTGAGTAACCACAGTGTTATCAGTTGAGTTTGACTAACATTTATTTTTAGCTTTTATAGTTTACACAATTAAAAATATTTTTTGAAGTAGTTGCAGATTCATGAGAAAGTTACAAGTGCAGTACAAAGAACTTTTTTCTCTTAATCATTTGAGAACAAGTTGACAGACAAGGTGCCGTATTACCCCAAGTACTGTTTCCCGCAAACGGGGACACCCTCCTACATGTCTAACAAAATCACCAAAAATCAGGAAATTAGTACATCATGTAATCCAGACCCCTTTGAAAATTTGCCAGTCATTCTAATGAAGTCATTTGTAGAATTGCACAGTGTGTTTTATTATCTTTAGTCTCCTTCAAACTGGAATAGGTTTTTAGTTTTTCCTTCTCTAATATGTCTTAAAGTGTGTAGTTCATTGGCCTGCAGCCATACCACTATGGCCTCTGATTCCATCAGATCTCGAAAGCTAAGCAGGTTCGGGCCTGGTTAGTACTTGCCTGGGAGACCGCCTGGGAACACCAGGTGCTGTAGGCTTGAGAGAAGGGCCCAGCAACCCACTCCCCAGATCAGTCAGCCATTGATAACCCTATAAATAGCAGGGAAGGATGACAATAGTATTTCGAGTGTTGTACGTAGGGTCGCTATGAGTCGGACACCGACTTGACATCATCTAACGACAATAACATAGTTCGTTGACTTTTAAAAGTAGGCTTACAGAGTTGTGTAGCTGTCACTATGATTTAGTATTTGCAGCATCCCTCCAAAAGACTATTTATTTACCAGCTCCCTCCACTAACCACTTGTCTGCTTTTCATTTCTGTAGACTTGTCTTTGGACATTTCACACAAATGGGGTTAGACAACAGGGGAACTTTTCCATGTGGATTCTTTCACATAGTGTTTTGAGATGGATGTTGTGGCCTGCATCAGTACTGCTTTACTTTTTAGTGCCAAACTATTCCATTGTATGGACAAACCACATTTGTTTACCCATGCACCATTTGGTGGACATGTGGATGGTGTCCATGTTTCCAAGATTTGGCTGTTAGGAACTGCTACCTTACATGATCTTGAAAGTTGTGAATATTATGGGCTAGTTGATTTGTACAACCTCTCGATTTGGTCTTGTCTGCCATACTTGCTTGTTCTTCCCCTCAGTTATTAATAGAATTTTTTTCTTTCTTTTTTTTTTTTTTTTTTTTTTGAGACAGAGTATCACTATGTAGCCCAGGCTGGCTTTGAATTCATGAACTTTTCCTGCTTCCCAGTTCCAAGTGCTTGATTTACAGGCATGTGCCACCACTCCCGGCTTGTTAATAGATACATTGTGAGATGGTATATAGCCCATTCTTTTTTTTTTTTGCAGTACTGGGGGTTGAACCCAGGGCCTTGCGCTTGTGTGCTTTGCAAGTGCTAGACCACTGAGCTGCACGGCCAGCCCGTTTTTTTTTTTTTTTTTTACTTTTTTGAGATGGGGTCTCACTAAGTTACGGAGACTGCCTCTGGTGTCGAACTGGCGATCCTCCTGCCTCCACCTCCCAAGTTGCTGGGATTAAAGGCGGGCGCCACCATGCCCAGTTTATGTATCCCATTCTTTATCATGCTTTCAGTTTATTTATATAAGTATGGACTTGAGTATATATTCTAGCAGGCTAGATTCTACTTACTATTGGTATGTGCAGACCACTCCAAACCTTGTTGTTGTTGTTGTTGTTAGGTGCCGTTGAGTTGGTATCTAACTCATAGTGACCCTCATAGGGTTTTCAATGGCTGACTGTTTTGGGATTGCCTTGGGAGTGGATTGCCAGGCCCTTCTCCCATTTTTGCGGTGCTGGGAATTGAACTTGGGACCTCAGAGACTGCAGTGCAGCGCTCTACCAACTGAGCTAAATACCAGCCGACTCCAAAACTTAGAGGAGGGTATTTTATTAAAAAGACTCAATAGTAGTTGGGTGCCATAGCACATGCCTGTAGTACCAGTGTCTTTTTTAAACATTTTAATTTAATTTAATTAATTATTATTATTATTTTTTTTGGTGGTACTTGTGGGTTGAACCCAGGTCCTTGTACATACTTTGAAGTGTTCTACCACTGGGCTGCCCCCCCCAGCCCATTTTTTAAATTATCATTATTTTATTTTGAGACAGAGTCTTGCTAAGTTACACAGGCTGCCTCTGACCTTGGGTTTGTGATCCTCTTGCCTCCTGAGTTGCTGGGATTGTAGGCAAGTTGCAGGATTATAGGTGTGTGCTACCATGCCCAGTAATACCTGTGTCTTGGGAGGTTGAAGCAGGGGGATCAGAAGTTCGAGGCCAGAGCAACCTGCATGGCTTAGCAGGACTGTTTCAAAATAAAAAGTAAGAAAAGGGACTAGGGGTGCAGTTTAGCCTAGCACAGTAGGTAGAACACTTGTGTAGTGGGTATGAAGCCTTGGGGTCAGCCCACCAGGACTGCCGCACATTTCAAGGCTCACTAGTTCTGTTGATTAGGACTTTAGACAGGGGAGATGGCTCATCTCTCAGTGTGAGAAGACTGGGAGGCAGTGATGACTTGGCAGCTGGGGCCAGAACCTTCTAGAGGCTTCTTTAGTCTGTGCTGGGGGAATATAGAACCCCTGTGTAGTCTCTGTTGGGCTTAAACATTTAAGTGTGGCTGGATTCCATGTATGATCTTACAAGTGAGACCTGTGGCATTTTTATGGTCTAGTCTTTTTATTTTTTATTTTTTGGAAACATGGTATCGCTGTGTGGCCCAGGCTGTCCTTGGACTCATGATCCTCCTGCCTCCAGCTTTTGAATGCTGGGATCACAGGCATTTACCACCACTCAGCTTGTGATGTAGTCTTGGGGTGTATTCGTGTGGCCTTGCTCCATACTTGGTTTAGGCAGCCACAGAGTTCTCCCCAGCATTCAGGGAGGGGTGTCAGGTCCTGCTGTAAGAAGGCATGTATCTTAGAGAGACTGTGCCACTAGGTGTAACTTGTTCCTGTCATTTACTTGGTGCCCACATCGTCTGGGGTTTGGCCTGTGGGAGATGCCAAGCTAGTTTGTTTTGTGTCCTGTTGACAAGGCTCATCATTCTCTGAGCAGCTATCTTATTTTGTGACCCAAGGTGTTCTAGGCCCTTGTCTTTACCTTGCTAGATGCAGCTGTTTTTCCAAGGAGCTCTGGTTCTTCTAAATCAAAGTGTATATTTAGAAATTCAGATCAGGGCCTTGGGTATGCTCACTCTTCCTGGGTATGTTACTTCTCCCAGGCGCTCTGCTTGACAGGTGTGGAATGTAAGTATGTTTACACACACTCTGACAGTGCAAGAATTTTTGCACCTTCTATGAGGGGTTGCTATAGTGCCTGCTCTGCAGTCTCTGAAGACCCAGTCTTGATTCCCAGCGCTACAAAAATGGGAGAAGGATGTGGCAGTCAATTCCTGCAAACAATCCCAAAACAATCAGCCATTGAAAACCCTCTCAGGGTTGCTCTGAGTTGAACCTGACTATGGCACCTGACAACAATAATGGAAATGATTGAGGTCACACCTTAGTCTGGTCAAGTGCCAAAGGGTTTAATTTTACACCTATTCAGATACTTAAAAGATAGCTTTATTGAGATACAGTGTACATGCTGTGCAGAGCACCCATTTAAAATATACAGTTTAATGGTTGTTAACATGTTTACAGAGTTGGGCATTTGCCTCTGGCACCAAGTTGGGATTTTTGTTTTTGTTTTGTGACAGGGTTTTGCTGTGTAGCCCAGGCAGGCCTTAAACTCTTGATCCTCCTGCTTCAGCTTCCCGAGTTATGGGATGACAGGCATGTCAGCCTGGCTCATGTTGTTGTTGAACGTTGTCATTGTTCCAAAAAGAAATCCTGTTCCTTTTACTGTCACCTGCCAGTTCACCCTGGCTCCAGGCAACTGTTACACTTTTTGTCTGTATGTAGGCGTGTTCTGTGCATTCATGTGAATGGTATTGGACACATGTTACGTGGTCCTTTGTGTCTGGCTTCTCTTACTTAGCTTAATATTTCCAAGGTTCATCCACATTGTAGCCTGTATTGATGCTCGTCCTTCCTTTCCTTTCCTTTCCCTCCCTCCCTTTGTTTCTTTCTCTCTTTCTTCCCTTCCTCTCTCTCCCCTCCCCCCTTCCCCTCCCCTCCCCTCCCCCTCCCTTTGCCTCTTCCTCCCTCCCTCCCTCCCTCCATCCATCCATCCTCTCTCTCCTCTCTCTCTCTCTCTCTCTCACTTACTTTCTTTCTTAGCCATGCTAGGAATTGAACCCAGGGCATTGTAGCCACCATGCAAGGCAAGTACTATACCACTGAGCTACCTCACCTCCAGCACTTCATTTTTTTTTGTGGCCCGAAGTACCAGTGTGCCCATTCTATTTGCTTTATTATCACTTGATAGACATTTGAGTTTACACTTTTTAGCCATTGTGAGTTATGCTGCCCTGAACATCCTTGTCTAAGCTTTTGTGTTGATCGATGTTTTTCATTTCTCTTGGGTGGAATTGTTGGTTTGAATGGTACTTATATGCTTGTTTACAAGTGGGTGCATTATCGACTGTGTGTGTGTAGTATAAGGAAGCAGCCCAGCCTCATTCTTCTGCACATGGTTATCCAATTTTCCAGTACCATTTGCTGAACGTGATTCTCTACCCCTAGTGTTTAGGTCTGTTATAAAATGTATTTTTGTGTTTGTGTATATGTGTCTATGTATATATGTGTGTGTGTGTGTGAATATATAAAAAACATGTTACAGTTTTGTTCTTTTCTTTTAAGGAAAATTTCAAAAATGTTTCAAATTCCTGTGGAAAATCTTGACAACATCAGAAAGGTGCGGAAAAGGGTGAAAGGCATTCTTATGGATATTGGACTCGACACCTGCAAGGAGCTGCTGAAGGTAGGTGGACAGAATAACAGACTAAGAAGACATTGATAGGGTTGGCCCTCGGAGGTGAGATTTGAAGAATTTTTGAAGAATGGATAAGATTCCTCAAATGGGAGTTACTAATGCCTGAGATGCCTGTGCAAAAGCATGTTTAATACTTGTTTCTGGCTAGATGAGGTTTTTAAGCTGTTCAGGTGTTGAAAGCTACTTTTAGGAGGAGGGTTTTCTTTGTTGTTGTTGTTTATTTATTTATTTAATTATTTTTTTAAAAAATCTTTTTGACAAAGTCTTGCTGTGTAGTCCAGCCTGGCCTTGATCCTCCTGTCTTAGCCTCCTGAGTGCTGGCATTATAGGCATGTACCAGCATGCCTGATTTAGGAGGAAATTTTTAGTCCTTAGTTTAAAAAAAAATATTTTTGGCAGTTGAGGATAATACATTGAATTATTTATTGTCTTAGCAAAGGAAGACTGTAACTTAGTTTTCCAGTATTGTTATGCACACATGATGCTAGGGTTTCTTTTTCTCCCCTGATTTTGTAAACTTAAGTATATGTAGTTGTACAAAAGTTTCAAAATTAAGATAATAGTGGCACACTTTATGATGTTTGTTTTCCTGTAAGTTTCTCCTTACAATCTTGGGAGTATATGGTTGGCATATATAGTTTAAAAAATGTTGAATAAGGGTTGCTGTCTGTCCTTACGGCCATTGATAATTCTATACATGTTTTATTCATAGCTTTAGAAATAGGGATAATTGCTTTGAATTTTTATAATTTATAAAGAATTTGGTTCAGAGTTTTATGGCTGGGGAAGATCTCAGTTTCTTAATATTTGAATTTCAGACTTTCAGCCAGATTTTACTTAGAAATGGCAGTCTGTGATAAATGACTAATAGTTAACAGGGTTCCCATCCATGGTTAGAGTTGATCTTTGCTCTTAAGTAGATAAGTAATATTAATTCTGAAGGGCTCCAGATTGCTCTCTGCTTAGATATTCCCTTGACAGAGAGATCTTCATCCTAACATGCCGTCCTCTCCCCTGTACTCTGGTCTCTTACCCTCCTGCTTTCTTTTTTTCTTTCTTTAAAAAAAATTTTTTTTTGTGGTACTGGGGGTTAAACCCAGGGCCTCGCGCTTGCATGCTCTGCAAGTGCTGGACCACTGAGCTGCACCCCCAGCCTGTTTTTTTTGTTTTGTTTTTTTTGCTTTGTTGAGATAGGGTCTCGGTAAGTTACGCAGACTGCCTCTGGTCTTGAGCTTGTGATCTTCCTGTCTCCGCCTCCCATGCCGCTGGGGTTACAGGTGTGTGCCACTGCGCCTGGCCCCTCCTGCTTTCTTCAGAGCACTTACACTACCTGGTATTTGTTGGGTATCTGCTTCCTTCCTTCTGGAATGTAAGAAGGCAAAGGCTTCATTGTCTTCTTATCTGCTGTTCTACCTATGATCAGAGTAGAGTATGGCACATGGATGCTTCAGAGACATTTTTAGAATGAATGAATAAAAGTAAAACAAACCCAAGTAGAAAAATACTTTAACAGCATGACTGAAAGTTCCTCTGGAAGTGTAAAGGTAGGAGAGATGCTGAAAGTGGAATTGTCTAGGTAGAGCCTCTTGCTCAGCAGCAATAGTAAATGAGAAAACCTTTGGAGTTCTCTGCAGTGCTGTATATAAATCATAGTTTATGGCTGCGGAGGGAAAGCAGGGTAATTATTTGATGACAAGAGTGAGAATGGGATACTTGCTGAGTGGGTTGAGGGTGGACATGTAATACATCAATAATAGGTAAGTAGTGTGACTGGGTGATATTTGCAGAGAATGCAGACATAGGGACCTAAGAACACAGGGATGTGTGGGCTCTGGAAGTTTCACGGGGAGCTGGTGCAGAAGTGGGCCCTGCTGGAAGGGTAGGAATGGTGGTGTCTTTCCCAGATAGGCTGAGCATGTCCTTTTCATCCCTAGGGGTAAACAGAAGCCTTTTGTTCTGATCCCTCTCTGAACTAATGGTATGATCTGGGGCAAATGGGTTAGTTTTTGGGTCTTAATGTTCTCATAACTATAGGGGAGAAATATGGAGAATTTAAGCCAGGATTTTTGCCCCTACTAGAGTGATGACAGTCTAGCAGAAGCTAAGACAAACTTGGGACAGTCATAGTGCAGAGGAGGCAGAAAGATCATGTGTAGTGGGGAGGCTGGTGTCCCTTTTTGGAGGAGTTCAGAGTTGAATGTTTTAGTTTAAAGTTTGTTTTTGTAAAGAATGGTGGGATTCTCCAGTTGGAAGAATTGGAGAAGTGGTTCTAGGGACATGACTTTAGAACCATGACCTGGTTAATTAACCCCCATCAGACCAGGGTGAGGGAGTTTAGCTTTAAAAATGTTCTGTTTGGAAGTAATAATTCAAATTTACAGAAAAATTGCAAGAAGAAAAATAGTGTGAAGAATACTCATTACCCTTTGCCCAGATTCACAATTGTGTGAATTCATTATCCTGTTTTCTTCAGTATTTCTCCTTGCCGTTGCTCCTCATGTGTATAATATTTTCCCCTGAGCCATTGCAGAGTAAATTGTATACTTCATGGCTCTTTTGACTTAAAATAGCAGTGTGTTTTTTCCAGAAACATGAGTAAGTCTGTAGTTTCTTAACGTTACTGCAGAATGTTAGAATTTATGTGAATATAACATCTAAAGGATATAGGATATTTTGTCTAATCATGTCCAGCATTATTTCCTTTCAATAATGGATCCAGTTAGGGGTCAGGTATTATATTTGTCATGTCTTCGTAGTCTCCATTTACTATGAATTGTATTTTTTTTTTTAATGATATTTGGAGGTTGAACCCAGGGCCTCACACATACTTGGCACATACTTTACCACTGGGCTGTACCCCCAGTTCTCTGGTTGTGAACTTTAAATCCTCGTGCCTCTGCCTCCTGAGTTCTTGGGATTACAGGCATGTGCCACCATGCCCACTCTGTGAATTGAATTTTTAAAAGTGAAATTCTTTTATGTGATTTTTTTTTTCTCTTTTATTTGGGACAGAGTCTTGCTGTGTAGCCCAGGCTGGCCTTGAGCTTGCGACCATCCCCCTGCTTCAGCCTCCTAAGTGCTGAGATTATAGGTGTGCACCACCATGCCTGGCTTTTTTCTTTTTTGAGTCAGGGTCTTACTATGTACCCTGGGCAACCTTGAACTCCTCATCCTTTTACCTCGGCTACTTGAGTGCTGGAATTACAGGCCTGTGCCACCATACTAACTTGTTTTATCTTTAAAGTGTCAGTAACAGCTGAAGGTTTTCATTGTCGAATCCTTAGTTTTTGACTTGAGCAGAGTTGAACATGCTCATGAGCCTTGGTCAGCCAAATGGTGTTCCCTCACTTGTATTTGTTCAAGACTGTTTACTAACAGAGATATGGATGCACTTTACAGGACAATACGGAGAGATTTCAATGCCTTAAAGTTACTAAGTTATTGAGATTAACTATTGAATTACATAGGACTATTTCTTTTGGAAGAAATTTTTGTTTTTATTAATTTGTAGTTGTGCCTATAGCGTATGAAATTTTTGAAAACTCAAGCAATGTTAGGGTTCGTTATAAAAAACCTAGAAAATACACACAAACATGAAAATAAGACTCACAAACCGTTACCTGAAAGTATCCATTATTAGCCATGTACTGTGATACACTCCAGTAATTCCTGCACTTAGGAGGCTGAGGCAGGAGGATAGCAAATTTGAGGTCAGTCTAGGTCACATAGTGAGAACCAGTCTCAAAAAAAAAATCATTATTAACGTCGTGATGTATCTAGGTGTTAAAAAATGAGACATGTTGCTAGGCGCTGTAGCACATGCTTGTGATCCTTTCTTCTCCTTCCCTTTCTTTTCCTTTCCTCTCCTCTCCTCTCCTTTACTTTCTTTCCCTTCCTTTTCTTCTTTCTCCTCCCTTCCTCCCCTTTCTTCCTTGCTTTCTCTATGTTTTTTTCTGTCTCTCTCCCCCCTGGTGTTAGGGATCAAACTCCTTCTTTATGACTGAATAAAACTCCATGGTATATATATGTTGTTGTTAGGTGCGATTGAGTCAATGTCTGACTCATAGTGACCCTTTGTACAACAGATGAAACACTGTTGTCAGTGCTTCTCTGCTATTCATAGGATTTCAGTGGCTGATCGATTTTTGGGAGTGGTTTGCTGGGTTCTCCAAAGGCTACAGCACCTGGTGTTCCCAGGTGGTCTCCCATCCAAGTAGTAACCAGGACCAACCCTGCTTAGCTTCTGAGATCTGACAGGATCGGATGCTACAGTGGTATGGCTGTAGGCATGGTGTATGTATATATATATATATATATAGTCACATTTTCCTCACGCACTTATCTGTTGAAGGACATTTAGGTTGATTCCATGTCTTGGCTATTGTGAATAGAGGTGCAGTAAATATGGATATCTGTCTCAGTGGTATGATGATTTACATTCCTTTGGATATACACTCCAGAGTGGTATAGCTGGGTCATATAATAGTTGTATTTTTAGTTTTTTGAGGAACTTCCATACCGATTTCCATAGTGGCTGTACCAGCCTACATTTCCATCAGCAGTGTATGAGGGTTCCTTTCTCCCCCATCCTTGCCAGCATTGTTTGTTGTATTGTTCATGCTACCCATTCTGACAGTATCTCAGTGTAGTTTTGATTTGCATTTCCCTGATGGCTAAGAATATTGAACATTTTTTTTTCATATGATTGTTGGCCATTTGTAGTTCTTCTTTTAAGAACTCTGTGTTCAGTTCATTTGTTCATTGTTTTGACTGGATAATTTGCTTTTTTGGTGTTTAATTTTTTGAGCTCTTTATATATTCTAGATTTCTGCTCTATAGCTGGCAAAGATTTTCTCCCATTCTGTAGGTTGTCTTTGTTCTGATAATTGTATCCTTTGCTGTGCAAAAGCTTTTAATTTCATTTAATCCCATTTGTCAATTCTTGCTATTATTTCCTGAGGTGTTGGGGTCTTTTTCAGAAAGTCTTTGCCAGTGCCTATGTGTTAAAGTGTTTTTTCTGTGTTTTCCTCTAGCAGTTTCAAAGTTTCAAGTCTTATATTAAGGTCTTTGATCCATTTTGAACAGATTTTTTTACAAAATGAGAGGAGGGGATCTAGTTTCACTCTTCTACATGAGGATATCCACTTCTTTCAGCACCTTTGTTGAAGAGGCTTTCTCCAATTTATATTTTTGGCAGTTTTCTCAAACATCAGTTGGGTGTAGCTACATGGGTTTATTTCTGGATCCTTTATTCTATTCCATTGGTCTCCATGTCTATTTTTTTTTTTTTTTGCCAGTTCCATGCTGGGTTTTTTTTTTTTAATTGTGATACATAATATAATTTGAAAATAAGATACTGTGATGCACCCTGCATTGCTTGTTGTTCTCGGGATTTCTGTAGTGATTTGAGGTCTTTTGTGCTTCTATATGAATTTTAATAATGTTTTTTGTAATTCTATGAAAAATGTCATTGGATTTTTGGTGGAGATTTCATTAGATATGTGATTGCTTTGAGTAATATAGCCATTTTCATAATATTAATTGTTCTGATCATGAGAAGTCTTTCCATCTTCTAGTATCTTCAGTTTCTTCAGTGTTTTAAAGGTTTTTCACCTCCGTAGTTAGGTTTATTCCTAGGCATTCTTTTTCTTTTTATTTTCTTTCTTTCTTTCTTTCTTTCTTTTTTTTTTTTAGCTATTGGGAATGGGATTGTTTTCTTGATATCTTTCTTATTCTGGTCGTTATTGGTTTATAGAAAGGCTATTGGTTTTTGTATGTTGATTTGGTATTCTACTATATTGCTGAAAATATTTATCAAATCTAAGAGTTTTCTGGAGGAGTCTTTAGAGTCTCTAGGTATAGGATCATATCATCTCCAAATAGGAATAATCTGACTTCTTTTCTGATTTGTGTGCCTTTTATTTCTTTTTCTTGCCTTATTGCTGTGGCTAAGAGTTCAATTACTGTATTAAATAGCAATGGAGAGAGTGAATATCCTTATCTCATTCCGGATTTTAGAGGAACTGCTTTTGCTTTTTCCCCATTTAGTATGATGTTGACTGTGGGATTTTCATATATTGCTTTTGTTATGTTGAGGTATGTTTCTTCAGTTCCTAGTTTCTTCTGTGCTTTTATCATGAAAGCATATTGAACTTAGAGGTCTTTTCTGCATGGGTTGAGAGGATAATATGATTTGTGTCTCTGAGTGTTTATGTGCTGTATTACATTTATTGTCTTGTGTGTATTGACCCACCCTTGCATCCCTGGAATGACACCAACTCGATCATATTGTAAGATCTTTTTAGTGTGGTGTTGAAATTGATTTGCAGGTATTTTAATGATTTTTGCATCTGTGTTCATCAGGGAAATTGGTCTGCTTTTCCTTTTTTGTTGTATCCTTATCTGATTTTGTTATCAGGGTTATACTGGGTTCATAGAATGAGTTTGGTAGTGTTCTTTCCATTTCTATTTTATGGAATAGTTTGAGGAGCATTGGTGTTAATTCTTCTTTAAAAGTTAAGTAGAATTTGGCAATGAATCCATCTGATCCTGGGCTTTTCTTTGTTAGAAGACTCTCTGTTAGTTTGTCAGTCTTGCTGCTTGTTTTCAGTCTAAGTTGTTTATATCCCCTTGATTTAATTTTGGTAGGTCATTATGTGTCTAGGAATTTATCCAAGTTTTCTGGTGTTTTGGAATGTACGTTTTCAGAAGGGCTGGGATTTAGCTCAGTTGGTAGAGTGCTGGTCTGCAGTCTCTGAGGTCCCGAGTTCAATTCCCAGCACCGCAAAAATGGGAGGACGGGGCAATCCACTCCCGAGGCAATCCACTCCCGAGGCAATCCCCAAACAATCAGCCATTGAAAACCCTATGAGGGTCGCTATGAGTCAGACAGGACTCAACGGCACCTGGCAACAACAGCAGCAACGTTTTCAGAAATACCCTAATGATTGTCTAGATTTCATTGGTATCTGTTGTAATGTCCCCTTTTTCATGTCTTATTTTATTAATTTGAATTTTCTCTTTCTTTCTTTTGGCTAGTTTGGCTGAGGATCTGTTGATCTTATTTATCTTTTCAAAGAACCAGCTTTGTTTCATCAATTCTTTTTGTTGTTGTTTTAGCCTTTCATTAATTTCTGCTCTGACTTTATTGTTTCTTTGCTTCTACTGATTTTGGATTTTGCTTGTTCTTGTATTTTTAAGACATTGAGGTAGATCATTAAGTTACTTATTTGAATCCTTTCTGATTTTTTTAATAAACTTCCTTCTTAGAACTGCCTTTGCTATATCTCAAAGGCTCTGGTAGGTTGTGTTTTTATTTTCATTTGATTCTAGCAATTTTTTAAAAAGTTCTTTCCTGATTTCTTCAAGAACCCACTGATTGTTTGAGTATATTGTTCAGGTGGGTGTGGTGGTGTACACTTGTAATACCAACAGCTTGAGAGGCTGAAGTAAGGAGAAGCACAAGTTCGAGGCTAGAGGCAGCCTGCATAACTTAACTAGACCCTATATCAAAATAAAAAGTAAAAAATGGGCTAGGGTTTTCAGGTCAGTGGTAGAGCACTTGCAAAGCATGCATGAGACCCTGGGTTCAATGCACCCAGTATTGCAAACCCCCCCAAAATAAAAAAAACAAGTATTTTTCATTCTCCATATATTTGTATAATTTTTGTAATTTCTCTTGCTGTTGATTTCTAGTTTTAGTCCATTATGGTCTGATAAGATACATGAAATTATTTCAGTTTTTTTGTATTCAAGACTTGGTTTATGACCTAAACTATGACCCATTTTAGAGAACATTCCATGGTCTGCCAAGAAGAATGTGTATTCTGTAGCTTTTGGATGGAATATTCTGTAGATGTCTATTAAGTCCACTTGATCTATTGTGGTGGTTAACTCTGAAGTTTCTTTGTTTATTTTTTTTGTCTGGATGTTCTAGCTGTTGATGAGTGTAGGGTATTGAAATCACTCACTATTACTGTATCTGGACCTATCTGTCTCTTTATGGTCAATAGTGTTTGTTATATAAAATTGGGTGCACCAATGTTTGTGCATGTATATTTACAACTGTCTTATCTTCTTGATCCATTCATTGTCCCCTTTATTAATATGTAGTTACCTCTTTTTTCTCTTCTGACTAGTTTAATTTGAAGTTTAGTTTGATATAAGGGTGGCTACTCTTTTTTTTTCTGCCTGCAGCTATAGCAGTGTCTGGCTTCTGATCCTGTCAGATCTCGGAAGCTAAGCAGGGTTGGGCCTGGTTAGTACCTGGATGGAAGACTGCCTGGGAACACCAGATACTGTAGGCTTGGGAGAAGGACCCAGCAACCCACTCCCAAAAATCAATCTGCCATTGAAAATCCTGTGAATAGCAGAAATGCACTGACAATAGTGTTTCCCCTGTTGTACATAGGGTTGCTATGAGTTGGATACCGACTTGAGGGCGGCACCACCACCACCACCCACTCTTTTTTCTGACTTCTACTTGCTTGGTATATCAAAAAAAGAAAAATTTTTTTTTACAGTAATTGGTAGAGATTTATAATATCTAAACCAAGAATTAGTCTTCCATGTCTAACATCTGGAAACATGCAGTATTTCTTTTTTTAGGACGGTTATTTTGCTCAAGATGATAATCTCCAAGTCTATCCATTTTGCTGCAAATGCCACAATTCTGTTATTCTTTATGGCTGAATAATACTCCAGCGCGCGCGCGCGTGTGTGTGTGTGTGTTTGTGTGTGTATATCACAATTTTTAAATCCACTTGTCTGTTGAAGGACGTCTAGGCTGATTCCATATTCTTGCAGTTGTGAATAGTGCTGCAAAAGACACAGAAGGGCACACCTCTCTGTGGTATAACGATTTAGCTTCCTTTGAATATATACTTAAGAGTGGGATTGCTAGTTCAAATGGTAGTTCTATTTTTAGTAATCTGAAGAACCTCCGTACTGATTTCCATAGTGGTTGTACTAGTTTAGAGGCCCGCTAGCAGTATAAAAGGCTTCCTGTCTCCCTGCGTTCTTATCAGCATTTGTTGTTGTTTGTTTTATTGATGCTAGCCATTCTGACTGGGGTCAGATGGAATCTCAGTGTAGTTTTAATTTGTATTTCTCTGATAGTTAAGGATGTTGAACATTTTAATGTTTATTGGCTGTTTATATTTCTTCTTTTGAAAACTGTTCAGTTTTGCTACTAATTTAATTGGATTATTGTTTTTGGTTCTTTAATTTTTTAAATTCTTTATATAGTCTAAACATTTATCCTTTATCCAGATGCATAGAGAGCAAAGATTTTCTCCTATTCCCTAGGTTCTTCCTTTTCTCTGTGGATTGTTTCCTTTGTGGTACAAAAGCTTTTTAATTTCATGTAATCCCATTTATCTATTTTTAGTGTTATTTCCTAGGCTGTTGGACTTTAAGAAGAAAAATGTGCTTACGTCCATATGTTGAAGTGTACTACCAACTTTGTCTTCTAATAATTTCACTTTCTGGTTTTAGTTTGTGATCTTTGATCTAATTTTTATACAGGGTGAAAGATAATGAATCTATTTTCATTCTTCTTCATGTGGGCATCCAGTTTTTCCAGCACCATTTTTTAAATAGACTGTTTTTTTCCCCTGTTTTCAGCACTTTTATCGAAGATCAAGTGTCTGTAACTGTGCAGATCTGTATCTGGATCTTCTGTTCCATTGGTCTTCATGCCTGTGTTTGTGATACCACCAAGCTGTTTTCATAACTGGCTCCATAGTATAGTTTAAAGTCAAGTATTGTGATGACTTTTGTGCTGCTTTTACTGGCTATGATTGTTTTGACTATTTGGACTCTTTTATAAGTTTGCAAATAAATATTTGGATTGTTCTCTTTCTGTGAAGTATTTCATTGGAATTGTGGTGGGGATTGCATTGAATCTGTAGAGTGCTTTTGACAGTATAGCCATTTTAACAATATTAATTCTTCCTATGGGAGAAATTGTCATCTTTCAGTGTCATTTTCAACCTCTTCCTGTAGGTTTTTTTTTTTTTTTTTTGGCAGTACTTCTCTAAAGTATATGTGAGCCCAGGGCCTCACATATACCTTGCAAGTGCTCTACCACTGAGCTGCATCACCTACCCATTTTTTTATTTTTTATCTTGAGACAGAGTCCTGCTAAGTTGCACAGGCTGTGTCTGGCCTTGAGCTTGTAATCTTCCTACACGAGCCTCCTGAATTGCTGGGATTATAGGGGTGAGCCATCATCCCCAGCTTTTCTGTAGCATTTTAAAGTTTTCATTACAAGGTCTTTAGGATCTGTGGTAAGATTTATTTCCTAGATATTTTATTTTCTGAGGAGTTACTGTGAATGAGATTGTTATTTTGATTTCTGTCTCCTCCTGTTCATTATTGGTATATAAGAAAGCTATTGATGTTTGAATGTTGACTTTGGTATCTTATCACTTTACTGAAGGAAGTTATTAGGTCTAAAAGTTTTTTTGCAGAGACTCTAGGTTCTTTTAATGTATCATATCATCTGCAATTAAGGATAGTTTGACATCTTCAAAATTTCCAAATTGTATTTCTTATCTTTCTTTCTCCTGCCTTACTGCTTTAGCTAGGATTTCAATCACTATATGAAATAAAAGTTGCAGGTGGGCACCTTTGTCTCGTTCCTGATTTTAAAAGATACACTTTCAGTTTTTCCTGGATTAATGTAATGTTGGGTGTATGTTTGTTGTATATAACCTTTATGATGTTGAGGTATGTTCCCTCTATTCCTAGTTTCTTCAAAACTTTTATCATGTACAGTTGTTGAACTTTATCAAAGGCTTTTTCTGCATCTGTTAAAATAATTATGTGATTTTTGTCTCTACATCTGTTGATTTGTTATATTACATTGGTTTGGGTATGTTAAACCAGCCTCACATCTGTGGAATGAAGCCATCTTAGTTTTGGTGTATTATCTTTATGTGTTGCTGTATTTGGTTTGTGAGTATTTTACTGATTTTTCTGAGTATGTGTGTCGTGTCTGTATTCATCAAAGCAATTGGTCTGTAGTTTTCTTTCTCTGTTGGATCCTTATTTAGTTTCAGTATCAGAATAATCCTAGCTTTGTAGAATGAATTTGGAAGTATACCTTTCCTTTCTATTTTGTGGAATAGTTTGAGGAGGGTAGCAATTAATTCTTTATGAGTTTGATAAATTTTAGTGGTTAACCTGTCTGGATCTGGGCTTTTCTTTATTGGCTGATTCTTTATTACTCGTCTTTTTCATTACATGTAATAGGTGTTTTTTTTGAACTCTCTGTATCCTCTTTACTTAATTTTGGTAGGTCATAAGGGTTGAGGAACTTATCCATATCTTCAATATTTTTCTTTTTGGGAGAGTATAAGTTCTTGAAGTAGTCCCTGTTGATCCTGCGTTTCTTTAGTATTGGTTGTAGTCATTCCTTTTTCATCTCTAATTTTATTAATTTGGGTCTTCTTTCTCTTTCTTTTGGTTAATTTGGCTAAGGGTTTATTGATGTTATTTATCTTTTCAAAACGCCAGCTTTTAGTTTCATTGATTCTTTGTATTTTTAATTTTTTTGGTTTCCATTTCATTGATTTCTGCTTTAATCCATATTAGTTCTTTTTGTCTAATGATTTTTGGATTAACCTCTTGCTGTTTTTCTAATGCCTTAAGATGCATCTTTAAGTTATTTATTTGAGCTCTCTCTGATTTATTAATGAAGGCAGTCGTAGATAGGAGATTCTCACATAAAACTGCTTTTGCTGTATCGCAGAGGTTCTGAGAAGTTGTACTTTCATTTTCATTTGATTCTAGGAATTTTGTAATTCCCTCTCTGATTTGTTCAATCACCCACTTGTCATTCAAAACGAAATTGTTTAATTTCCATATAGTTGTAGGATTTTTATAGTTTCTCTGACAGTTGATTTTTAGTTTAATTCTATCATCATCTGATACACGGAGTGATTTCTGTTTTTTATATTTGTTGAGGTTGGTTTGATAAACTAAAATGTAGTCTTAGTTTAGAGAAAGTCCCACATGATACTGAGAAGAATGTGTATTCTGTATGTAGTGGATGAAATATTCTGTAGATGATGTTAAGTCCAGGCTTTCTTTGTTAATTTTTTATTCAGGTGGCCTGTCTTGTAGTGAGAGTAGGGTATTAAAATCCCCCATAATTATTATATCAGGGCCTGTGTATTCTTTTATGTCAAGCAATATTTGTTTTATGAAATAAGGAGCACCAATATTTGGTGCATAGATATTTGTGATTGTTATGTGTTCTTGGTTGAGTGTTCCCTTTATTACTATGTAATGATATTCTTTATCTCATTTGATTAATTTAGGGTTAAAGTCAACTTTGTCAGTTATCAATATAGCAACCCCTGCTTTTTTCTGGGTACTTCATGCTTGGTAAACTGTAGTCCATCCTCTCATTTTCAGTCTGTGTGAATCCTTTAGAAGGAAATGAGTCTACTGAAGATAATAAATTATTGACTCTTCTTTCTTGATCCATGTGGCAAATCTGCATTAGGAGTTCAGACCATTTACACTTAGCATTATTATTGAATAGGGTCTATTATTTTGTGTAGTTTTTTTAGTTGTTCACATCAATGTAAGTGTTGACTCGTCCTTAATTTCTCCCCTATTCATGTTAGGGGTCTTATTCATTACTGTATTTTCATTTATGAGTCTGCTTTCTTTTTTAAAATGTAGGAGTTCGTTAAATATCTTTTAGAGTGTTGGTTTGGTGGTCATAAATTGTTTGAGTTTATTTTTCTCTTGGAAAGTCTTTATTTCTCCATCTATTTTAAAGGATAATATTGCTGGATATAATACTCTTGGTTGGTGGTAGTTTCTTTCATTACCTGGAAAACCTCATTCATCTCTGGCTTTTAGGGTTACTGTTGAAAGGTTTGCTGTTATTCTGGTGGATTACTTTTGTATGTAAATTGGCATCATTTTTCTCTTGGAGCCTTTAAATTTATTTCTTTGTAGTTTTAGCATTACAACTATAATGTGATGAGGTGAGGATCTGCTCTGGTCAAGTCTGGAGTTCTGAATGCCTCTGTCTGGATGTCTATTTTGTGAATTAAATTTGGAAAATTACCAGTTATTTCATCGAAAAGATTATCCGAACTTTTATTTATAGCCTCCACACCTTCATAAATACCATGAATTCTTAGGTTTTGATGTCACATCTTATTCCTTAAATTTTGAAAGTTATGTTCGTATTGCTTTATTTCCCCCTTATTAGTGTCAGAGTGAATTAGATCTTTAATCTTGTCTTCTGTCCCTGATATCCTATGTTCTGCTTCATCTAGTCTACTAGTATTACTATCCGCTGTGATTTTTTTATTTGGTTTGTTGTATGTTTCATTTCCAAGATTTCTGATTGGTTTTTTCTCCAAGGTTTCAATTTCTCTGCTGAATTTTCCTTCTAGGTTAGATACTTATTGCCCAGTACTGAACTGCATCTTTGAGATCACTTACCATTTTTATGAGTAGGCTTTTAAATTCTTTAGCATATGAAGCACTTCTGATTGTTTGGTTTCAGTTTCTGAGTGGTCATGATTGCTTGGAGATGACCCATCCTCTTGCTGTTTCACTTGCTGTGTGCTTCTTAGTTGAGGTGTGCACCATCTGCTAGCTTGAACACCTGCAACACATCAATGCCAAGGAACTCAGTTGAGCCAGGGTACTGGCTGGAACATCAAAAACCTGAGGGGTGCAGGGTGTAAAGAGGAACAAGGTTCAGAGACAGAAAACAAGTGAGAAGGAAAGAGAAGAAAGGAAGAAAAAAAGAAAAGGAAAAGCTTTGCTTCTCCATTGTCTCAGAAGACCACTTCACCAGTGCAGGTGCACCTTCCCAGATGCTCAGCACGGCCATGGAACAATCTTTCCTTAAGGCTTACTGTCTGTTGGAGTCACATACCCGCTGCACTGCCCAGGCTCCAAGGTCTGCATTATATCATGACTATAAAAAGATCCCTCTCTCCTTGTCAAGTTCTGCCCATCAGCCAGGTGCAGAATCTCATGCTGTGAGGCTCAAAAGCCAAAATGTGGTTGGACTGTTTGGAGGGACTCGGTAGCTGAGAGAACCCAACCTTGGCTTTTTGTCAGACCAGTTCCATAGCACACATGGCTATTCTTGCATTTGAGGAGTAAGTGTGCCTAGAGGGCCTGCCTGAACACTGTCTCCTTCCTCTACTGCTAATACAGGTGGCGAGCACACGTGAAAGCACTTGAAGTTTACTCACACCCCACAACTACCTGTGCATCCTTTTCATTTCCAGAAGCAGAAGCTGTTTACTGCACACTCAGAGTTGTTGTTCAGGTATTCAACCCTGTTTCCTGTCAGTGTGCTCTATTGGAGGGGAGCATTTGTTAGCTTTTCAGTAGAGTATCCTCTGACTGCCAGGACACTGGATACCATATGTCTAAAGACGATGTCTTTTGCTCCACCTTGTTGCATATGTTGCACCCAAGTTGACCCATCACTTCCCCCATGGTCTTTTAGTCTTGCTAGTCGTCTCTAGTCAGAATAAAGTCCGCAATTCCCTGATTTGGCTTGGCAGTGTCACCACTTCTTACGGAGGCTGCGTCCATTTCGCTATCTTGCTGGGGAAATCTGGTGTATCAGTTTCCATCATTTCACATTCAGTCTGTGAGTGTTCTTGACAATGAGAGGTGTTTCTTGCAGATGACACATTGTTGAATCCCGTTCAACACATTGTTTAGTCCGTTCTACTAGTGATCCACCACATCTGTCCAAGAACAGCTTTCTCTTGAGAGCTCAACACTGGTACCACTCCTAGAAGAGAAGATAAACCACTGTTAGAGGTATAATACCTGACCAAACCAGATACAGAAATACACTTAAAATCAGTCAAAGCCAACTGCTGCACCACCAATGCCCATAGAACAGAAAATGGCAACAATAATATAGAGTAAGCTATGAAGTTACAAATTATTTAGGGTGAAGGTAAAAATAGTCATTACATGAAATAAAGGAGGGGGGAGCATGTAGAGGAAAGGGGGAAAGAAGGAAACAGCAAGGGTTAAGTAAAAGAAAGGGAAAAGATCCAGAAAGCAAATGGATGTTAGGGAAAAGGAGAAAAAAGGGCAAAAGCAAAAAAAAAAAAAAAAAAGTTATTGCAGAATAAAGGAAGTATAAACAAAATTAAGTAAATATAGGTAGGAAGAGTAATAAGAAGTAAAAAGCCTCGGAGATTTTATTAAAAAATAAAGCAAAATTGATACATAGACTGCAAAAAATAAAAAAGAACTAAAAAAGGAAAAAGATAAAAGTTGCATTAGAAAAGAGAGCATGAAGTTTGGGTGTGGTGATGCGCACCTGTAATCCCAGCAACTCAGGATGCAGAGCAGGAGGTTCGTAAGATTGAGACCAGACACAGTCTGCATAATTTAGCGAGACCCTGTCTCAAAAAGTAAACATTAAAAAATGGACTGGGGGCGCAGCTCAGTGGTACAGCACTTGCAAAGCATGCAAGCGCAAGGCCCTAGGTTCAACCTCCAGTACCACACGCACAAAAAAGAAAAATAAAAGAAAAAGAAAGAAAGATAAAAGAAAAAAGAGAAATGAAGAAAACAAAATTAACAATGAAAAGAACAAAGAAGAAGAAGAGGAGGAGGAGGAGGAAGACCAGACACTGGTGTACATCTGCTATCCTAGCATTTCCGGAGGCTGAGGCCGGATGATTTGAGGCCTGGGCCGGAGGGCAGTTTGCACAGTTCAGTGAGACCCTGTCTCAAAACAAAAGTAAGAAGAGGGATGAGGGTACTGCACAGTGGTAATAGCATTTGCCCCACGGCCCCATTGTCCTCCGTTCAGTGTCCAGCACAGCAGGGGAAAAAAAAAGTGTTGGGGTGGTTTCTTTGTTTGTCCCCTAATATTGGAGTCTGTTAGATGGAGCTTGTGGTCAGTTGAAGATGGAGTGCTTTTTGCTGACTTTGACTCAGAGTTGCCAGTCTCTGAAGATCCCCCTGGGAAATGGAGTCTCATCTCTGAGTAGATGAGACTACTGTCCACCTTGGCATAGCCCTCTGCCCAGAGCTCGCAGTGTGTCAGTGTGCCACCTTCTCCCTGTCCGTAACTGCCACTGTAGCTGCCTGCCGCAGCTGTGTTGCACCTTGAGGGTGTGGCAGGTCACCCTCAGCCTCCCTGGCTGGTGGTGATTCTTTGTTTTTAGGCATCCAGAGTAGCACAGTCTCCTGCAATAAGTTCCTCTCAGGATGGCACGTTGCCGTGGCCCTTTGAGATACAGAGTGACCACACCATGAGGAAGGGCCACTGTCTCACTAACTCTCTCGAATGGATCTGAGGGCTTCAGGGGCTGTGGGCCTGTCCTGTGTGCCATCAGAGCTGTCTGGCTTATATTTTTGGGTAAGGCCTGTGGATCTCCTCCTCTGCCAGGGACCTGAGGCTGGAGATGTGTCCTCCTCACTCCTTCTTGCTGCTCAGCTCCATTCTGCACTCTGAGACCATCCTAAACCTCCCTTGTGATTTCTGGGCATTTCCAGGGTTCTGTCTTTGGAATAGAGTTCACTCCTTCCTCTTATGACTCCTTTGTTTTACCATGTCACATGGAGGCTGCCTCTAAAGCACCATTTTACCTCTTTCCTGGTATTTTCCAGCACAGAAATTTGAAAGGATTGTTCAGTGAAAGCCTACTTAACAACTACCTACATGCTACAGAATTACTGACATTTTATTATAGTTGCTTTGTTACCTGTCTCTACGACTTTCCACCCATCTTTTCTGTCTTATTTTTTGATGCATTTCAGAGAAACTTGAAAGCATCCATGTATTTCGCCCTTGATCTGTTGGTGCAGAATGATGGTTTTGACATGCATGTGCACATGTTGTACAGATGCTTGGTCCTTGCTCCACAGGCTACCATTTTCCAAGATGTTTAACTGTGCATGATATTTGCGTCTTCTTTAGTTTTATGTAAATGAAATTGTATGCTATCTACTCCCATGGAAGATTTTTCTATATTGCTGCATGTACATTGGGTCCTTTTTGTTGCTGAGTAATATTCCCAGTTTATTTATTCTGTTGGTAGTGGACACCTAGGCTGTTTTCTAGTTTTCGACTATTATGAATAAGGCTTTTATGACTTTTTTTGAGGTGCTAGGGATTAAATCCAGGGCCTTGTGCATGCAAAGCAACCATTCTGCCACTGAGCTATACATCCCCAGCTCTGGCTGATAACAACAACACAACAACAACAACAACAATAATGTTATTATCATTATCACTATTATTATTTTCCTGTACTTGGGGGTTGAACCCAGGGCACATACTTTGCAAGTGCTCTACCACTGGGCTGTACCCCAGCCTATTCTTTACTTTGGAGACAGGGTCTCACTTAAGTTATGCATGCTGTTTCTGCCCTTGAACTAATGATCTTCCTGTGTCAGCCTCCTGAGTTTCTGGGATTTGAGGCATATGCCAATTTGCCCAGCTCCTAGCCTTGAATATTCTTTTTTTTTTTTTGTGGTACTGGGGTTTGAACCCAGGGGCTTGCACCTGCATGCTTTGCAAGTGCTGGACCACTGAGCTGCGCCTCCAGCCCGTTTTTTTACTTTTTGAGACAGGGTCTCGCTAAGTTACACAGACTGCCCCTAGTCTCAAACTTTTGATCCTCCTGCCTCTGCCTCCTAAGCTGCTGGGATTACAGGCGTGTGCCACTGCGCCCGGCTCCCCCTGAATATTCTTATAAAAGTCCTTTTTTTTTTCTTTTGGAAAAAACACCTAAATGTGGAATTATAAGGTTATTGTGTTTAGTGTTATAAGAAATGGCTGAATGTTTCTCCAAAATAGTATGATTTTATATTCCAACAGTTCATTGCCCCACATTCTTACCAATATTTGGTTTAGTTGGTTTTAAATTTTTACTTATTTCCTCTCCCCATCCTTTTTTTTTCTCCTCTAATGCTGGGGATCAAACCCAGGGCCTTCTGCATGCTAGGCAAGTGCTCTACCACTGAGATACCTTGCTATTTTATTATTTTTAAAATAATGATTTTTTTTTTTGGTGGTACTAGGGAGTTGAAAGTCTGCAGCCGTACCACTGTGGCGTCAGATCCCGTCAGATCTCAGAAGCTAAGCAAGTTCAGGCCTAGTTAGTACTTTCCTGGGAGACTGCCTGGGAATACCAGGTGCTGTAGGCTTGGGAGAAGGACCTGGCAGCCCACTCCCAAAAGACAGTTTGCCATTGAAAACCCTATGAATAGCAGAGAAGCACTGATAATAGCGTTTTGACTGTTCTACATAGGGTTGCTATGAGTTGAACACTAAATTGCTGGCATCTAACGAGGGATTTGGACCTATGGCTTCATGCATGCTTTTTGCAAGCGCTCAACCACTGAGCCATACCCTCAGGCCACTTTTTACTTTGTATTTTTTGAGATAGGGTTTCACTAAGCTAAGCAGGCTGCCTGCCTCCCAAGTGGAGTGCTCAGATTATAGGTGTATATTACTATACCTAGCTTTTCCTGGTCTCTTTTGAAGTAAGGCTTATGGTAGCATTAAGAATGTTGTTCAGGGATGTAGCTTAGCAATAGAGCCCTTTGTCTAACATGCATGAGACCCTGGATTCAGTCCCCAGTATCACCCCCCCCAAAAAAAAAATACTAGCTGGATATGGTGGTATATGCCTGTAATCTCAGTGATTTAGGAGGCTGAGGCAAGAGGATTGCAAGTTCAAAGCCAGAGGCAGCCTGGGCAACTTAGTGAGATACTATGTCAAAATGAAAAATAAAAAAAAGTAAAAAAGGGGCTATGGGGTGCAGCTCAGTTGTAGAGCACTTCCTTAGCATGCACAAGGCCCTAACTCAGTCATCCAAATGCTGCAGACAGACAAAAGCCCAAAGTAACCCCAACAAAACAAAACAAAACACCTCACTGTTTTACCTTGCAGTGTGATTGTTAAATGTGTGACTTTTTTTTCTTTCTCCTTTTCTATTAAGTTCCCTATTGTTTTGCAGCAAATAGAGATTATGCATGGATTTTGAATTTTGTCAAGTGATTTTTCTGCATCCAGTATGACAGTTGTATTGACTGGATTTGGTCAGTATGGTGAATTATAGGGTTTTATTTTATTTTGAACTGTTAAATTAGCGTGTATTCCCGGGATAAACTCTGCTTTGTCTTTTTTGTATGTTGGAGCAATTTGCAGTGTTTGCTGAGGATTTTTGCATCCATGCCCATGGGAATATGCTTTGTAGTTTCCATGTTTATACCTTCTTTGTCTAGTGTGGTATCAGGGTAACACTATCTTCCAGGAGTGAGTTGGGAGTTGCCCTTCCTCTTTATTGCTGGTAGCTTCTGTAGAATTGATGATCTTCCTTTTGTAACTGAGGCAGGATTCTTGGCAAAGCCTTCCTAGAAGTTAGTATTTCTTTGTGGGAGAGTTTCTAACTGTGAATTCAGTTTCTTGGTTTCTTCACTGGGTAACCAGCATGTCTTCCTAAGGTAGCTGTGAATCTTTGTTGTCCGGGTCAAGTTTGGTGGACATGAAGGCTTTGTACCGTTTTCTCATCATCTGAAGGTGCTGCAACGATGTCCGCTTTCTCTTTACTGGCATTAGTTTTCCTGTGTTTCTCAAAAGAAGGTAAACAATTTTACTGATCTTTTCAAAGTAAGTGTTTCTGATCCTGTTGCTTTTTCTCTACTTCTATTTCATTTATTTTTGCTCTTGCCTCTGTTTTCCCTATTTCTTTTTAGAGTTCACTTACTTAGTTTTTAATTTGGTTTCACAAGGTGGCAGTTTAGGTTTTCGGTCTTTGAGAGTCTTTTCTGAGCACCTCATGCCATGAGTCTATTGTCCCTGCATGTTTAGTGTGCTATACTGTTGTTTGCACTTAGTTTGAAATGTTTTTTAGTTTCCTTTGTGATTTCTTCTTTGACCCACAGATGATTTATAAGTGTGTTATTTAATTAATAGACATTTGTGTGTTTTCCAGGTATTTTTTTGATACAGATTTCTAATTGATTTTGCTTTGGTCAGAGACCATACTTTGTAGTTATTTTAGTCCTTAAAATTTACTGAGACTTTGTGATTGTGTGTCTTGGTAAGTGTTTCATGAGTATTTGGAAAGAGTGTAACTTTGCTATTATAGAGGGTTTATAAATGTTGGTTGAGTCGGGTTGGTTGACAGTGGTGTTCAAATCTCTGTCCATCTTGATTTTTGACAACTTGTTCTGTTAAATTTTGAGAGACAAATGTTGAAGTCTCCAAGTGTAATTTTGCATTTGATTATTTTTCTTTTCACTGTCAGATTTTGCTTCATGAACTTTGAGATTCTTTGAAGTGTGTACATGTTTAGGATTACTGTTTAAATGATTGACCCTTCTCTTACTATGAAGTGATTTTCTGTACTTATTGTTGTTAAAATCCATGAAATCTGCTTTGTATGATACTAATGCAACTCCTCTAGAATTCTTTTCTTTTCTTTTCTTTTTTAGTACTGGTGGGGTGGGGAGAAGGACCCGGCAACCCACTCCCAAAAATCAATCCACCATTGAAAATCCTGTGAATAGCAGAAAAGCACTGACAATAGTGGTTCCCCTGTTGTATGTAGGGTTGCTATGAGTCGGATACTGACTTGATGCACCTAACAACAACTGGTGGGGTGGAGCCCAGGGCCTGGCAATGCTAGGCAAGTGCTTACTCTACCATTGAGCTGCATCCTCAGCCACCTTTCTATTTTTTTATTTTGAGACAGGGTCTCACGAAGTTGTGCAGGCTGCCTCTGGCCTTGAACTTGTGATTCTCCTGCCTTAGACTCCTGAGAAGCTGGGATTACGGTTGGGCCCAATAGCACCTTGTTTCATTTTTGTTTGTTTGTTTTCAAGATAGGGTCTTACTGTGTAACCCAGGCTGGCCTCAAACTTGGCAGTCCTTCTACCTCCACCTCCCAAGTGTTGGGATTACTGGTGTGCACCACCACACCTGGCTCTATAGCTTTCTTTTTCTTTCTTTCTTTCTTTTTTTTTTTTTTCCTCATTGCAATACTAGGGGTTGCTCCCAGGGCCCTTTGCATGCTAGACAAAGTGCTCTACCACTGAGCTGCATTTCTAGCTCCTTTTTATTTTTTATTTTATTTACTTATTTGTGGTACTGGGGGGCTGAACCCATGGCCTTGCCCATAAGTGCTCCCCTACTTTAAAAACTTTTTATCTTGAGATGGTGTCATGTGAAGTTATGGCTCTGGCCTTGAACTTGGGAGCCCTCCTGCTTGTGCCTCCTCAGTCACTGGGATTACGGGTGTGCACCATCATGCCTGGCTTTATTTTTTGAGATAGAGTTTTGTTTAGTTGTGCAGACTGCGCCTGGCTTTGAACTCAGGAACCTTTTCCTTAGTCTCCTGAGTTGCTGGGATTACAGATGTGTGTTGTGATCTTCCTGCGTCAGCCTCCCAGGTAGCTAGGATCACAGACGTACAGGTGAGTGCCATGATGTCCAACTCATCCTATAGTTTTAACCTGAGTCATTTCAGCTTTTCTCTCAGCTTTCATATTTTAGCAGGTACTGTGTAAATTTGTTGATGACTTTGCTTTCATTTCTCTTTCCCATGGAGATTTGTTAGGTGCCATGTAATCCCAAGTTGTTTGCTCGTTCTTTCCTTTCTCTTTCCTTCCTTCCTTTCTCCCACCCCCCACACTTTCTTTCTTTCATATATATATATTTTTAAATGGTCTCACTGTGTAGCCTAGGTTTGCCTGAAATGGATTATGCACACCAGGGTGACCTCTTAACTCGTGTCTATCCTTCTGCCTCAACCTCCTGAGTGTTGGGATTGTGGGTGGGCACCACCATGCCCTGATTTAATTCTTTTTTCTTTTTTTTTTTTTTTTTGGTGGCAGTAGAGATTGAACCCAGGACCTCAGGCCTACTAGGGAAGTGCTCTGCCGAGTTGTGTCCTCTAGTGTTTTCATTGATTTTGACACATGGTCTCACTAAGTTGCTCAGGCTGGCTTCAAATTTTGGGTTTCTCCTTCCTCAGCTCCCTGAGTAGCTGGGGTTACAGGTGTGTGTAAGCATGCTCTACTATAAATATTCTTCTCTCTTCTTAGTTTGCATAATGATCTTTTTTTCTCCATTTTAAAAAGGACCTTAAAGGCTTTGATCCAGGAGAGAAGTACTTTTATAACACATCGTGGGGAGATGTTTCTCTTTGGGAGCCTTCTGGAAAGAAAGTGGTATGTATTTTTGTATTTGGTTTTCATTAGGGATAAGTGAATTTTGTCTGAGGAACATTGTGGGTATGGGGGCTACTGATGAATCAGTTCGGGGAGTCCCTCGGGGAGGTGGGAGAAAGCACAGCTCAGGGGTGGTCATACAGGACCATTGATGCTTCCAGACTTTTTTTTCATACAGAGTTGGTGATGTGATGCCTTGAAATGATTATTTGTCTTTGATTATAAGAAGCCACTGGTGTAAGAAGGACTATGATTTAATAACTCTTCTGAATAAAATGGAATGCCATAGCATCAAGTGCATAGTCATGCATTGTTAATAACATGCCAGGTAATGGTAGACTGCATGCATGATGGTGGATGTGGTACTGTGAGATGATAACAGACCTGAAAAATTCCTGTTGTCCAGCGATGCCATAGTTGTCATAAGGCCTTACTGTGGTATATTACTCACTGTTTGTAGTAAGGCTGGTATAAGCAAGCCTGCTATATAGCTGGTTGTATAAAAGTGTAGTAGATATGATTATGTTTGGTAAATAATATTTGACATTGATAATAATATTTGATATTGATAATTACTACTTAATGATGAGAATCTGTTCCAAGAACTCTGTCAGGTGATCTCAGTGTTGTGAGGACATTGTAGAACAGGCATGTCCATCCTGTGGCCTGTGAGCCACATTTGGCTCAGGACAATTAGTATTGTGGCCTCATAAAATATTTTTTTTTCTTTTTCCTTTTCTCTTGGTGGTGCTTGGAGGTTGAACCCAGGGCCTCACGCATACTTTGCAAGCGCCCTACCACTGAGCTGCACCCCTGGGCCATTTGTTTACTTTTTATCTTGATCAGGGTCTCCCTAAATTATGCAGGCTTCCTCTGGCCTCAAACTCGCCATTCTCCTGCCTCAGCTTTCCAAGGTGTTGGGATTACAGGCCACCATGCCTGGCCATCATAAAATCTTTTAACATCATGTGTTTTTTAGTGCTTATTTTCTTTGTGGCCACTCCTTATTATGTATATAGAATAATATCCCGATGCCTACAAGGAAGACCGCTTAGTATGACTTACTCAAATTTATGCACCCAACACTAAGGCCACAAATGATGAAAGGGAAGATTTTTATCAGCTTTTGTAGTTGCAAAATATGGCCTTGGTGAGAGAAATGATGATGGAGAGTGTGTGATAGAATTTTATCAGACCAATGACCTTTTCATTGCAAATGCATTCTTTTCACCAACATAAAAGGTGACTATACACATGGAATTTACCAGATGGAATATACAGGAACCAAATTGACTATAATTGTGGAAAGAGACAGTGGAAAACCTCAATATCAAAAGTCAGAATAAGACCAGGTACTGATTGTGGATCAGACCATCAACTACTCATGCAAGATCTAAATGAAAGGGAAGAAAATTAGGACAAATGTACAAGAGCCAAGGTATGACCTTGAGTATATCCCACCTGAGTTCAGAGATCACCTCAAGAAAAGATTTGATGTGTTAGACACTAACGATTGAAGACCAGACTAGTTGTGGCATGACATTAAAGGCGTCATTCATGAGGAAAGCAAAAGGTTATTAAAAAGACAGGGAAAAAGAAAAGACCAAATTACACATTAAAAGAGACTCTGAAATTTGTCCTTGAATGTCAAGCAACTGAAGTAAAAGGAAGCAATGCCAGAGTTAAAGAACTAAACAGAAGATTTCAAAGGGTAGCTCGAGAAGACAAAATCAAATATTATAATGACCTGCAAAGAGCTGGAGATAGAAAACCAAAAGGGAGGAACATGCTGTGTTTTTCTGAAACTTAAAGAATTGAAGAAAAAATTCAAGTCTCGAGTGGCAGTAGTAAAGGATTCTACAGGGAAAGTATTAACACAGGAAGCATCAAAAGAAGATGGAAAAAATACACATAGTCATACCAAAAAGAATCAAAAAGAACTTATGGATGACCAACCATTTCAAGAGGTTGCATATGATCAGGAATTAATGGTACTGAAGGATGAAGTGGAAGCTTCCTTGAAGGAATTGGCAAAACACAAGTCTCTAGGAATTGATGGAACACCAATTGAGATATTTCAACAAATAGATGCAGGATCGGATGTACTCATTTGGTTATGCCAAGAGATTTGGAAAACAGCTACCTGCCCAGCTGGCTGGAAGACATCCATATCTGTGCCTGTTCCTAAGAAAGGGGATCCAACTGAATGTGGAAATTATTGAATGATATTAATACCACATGCAAGTAAAATTTTGCTAAAGATTATTCAAAAGTGGGTGCAGCAACATGTTGACAGGGAACTGCCAGAAAATCAAGGCAGATTCAGGAGAGGACATGGAACCAGAGACATTGACATTATTGATGTCAGATGGATATTGGCCGAAAGCAGAGAATACCAGAAAGATGTCTTATGTTTTATCTACTATGCAAAGACATTTAACTGTATGGATCACAACAAATTGTGGATGACATTGTGAAGAACGCAAATACCAGAGTACTTAATTGTACTCATGAGCAATCTGTACGTGGACCAGGACGCAGTCATTTGAACAGAACAAGGAAACACTGCATGGATTAAAGTCAGGAAAGGGGTGCATCTCAGTGGTGGTATTTCACTGGCCTCTTCAGTCTCCATGCTGAGCAAATAATCTGAGAAGTTGGACTCTATGAAGAAGATGTGGCATATGGATTGGAAAAAGATTCATTTACAACCTGTGTTATGCAGATGACACAACTTTGCTTGCTGAAAGTGAAGATGATTTGAAGCATTAACTGAGGAAGATCAAAGAATACAGCCTTCAGTGTGGATTGCACCTCACCATCAACAAAACAAAAATCCTTACAACTGGTCAGTAAGCAACTTCATAATAAATGGAAAAAAGTTTGAGGTTGCCTAAGATTTTGTGTTACTTGGTCCTGCAGTCAACACTTGTGGAAACAGCAGTTAAGAAATCAAAAGACGCATTGCATTGGGAAAAGCTGTTGCCAAAGACCTCTTTGAAGTGTTGAAAAGTAAAGATGTCACATTGAAGGCAATGTTGTGCCTGACTCATGTCATAGTACTTTCAGTTGCATCATATGCTTATGAAAGCTGGACATTGAATAACAGACACAGAAGAGAAATTGCTGGTTTTGAATTATGGTTCTTTTTTTTTTCTTTTTTATTAGAAATTTTTAATGTACATCATAATGTGATTCATTTTGACATGCTTTTCATTGTGACAATTTTCATATATGCAATTTGATAAGCATTATTCATATAGGTTGCCCCTTACCCTCCTCTATGTTTCCCCCCTCCCCCCCTTCCCATCTAAGTTTCCTATCCAAGTCTTCTCTTTTACTATATAGTATTTGAATTATGGTTCTTGAGACGAATATTGAATATACCATGCCAAAAGAACCAATACATCCATCCTACTAGAAGTGTAACCAGAGAGCTCCTTGGAAATAAAGATGGTTAGACTATGTCTTACATATTTTGGACATGTAGTCAGGAAGGGCCAGTCCCTGAAGAAGTACATCATGTTTGGGAGAAAGGTGGGTCAATGTTAAAAGGAAGACCCTCAACTAGATTCATTGACAGTGGCTGCAGTGATGGATTTAAACAAAAAAAAGATCTTGTGCCTGGCACAGTGTTGGAGAGTATTTCGTTCTCTTGTACATAGGATCACTCTTGTACATAGGATCACAACTCGGCAGCACCTAACAACAGTAACAGATCTTATATCATTTATGTACAGTCTAAGACAATTCCTCATTAATTGATGCAACCAAAATATTACATGCCCCTGCAGTGTAGAGTGTGGTTACCCATACCCACAGGGGTGGCCTGCCACGTGCCCAGCTGCACACCTGTCCAGCACATTAGCTGTACTGACTCTATAGGCAGTTATGACACAGTGGTCAGTGTTTGTGCATCTGAGCACATCTGTACCTAGGTTTTAAGGTACAGTAAAAATACTGCACCTGTGTGCAGGACTTGCCTGTGTGGGCCTGCATGTGCAGTGTTCCTGTCTCAGGCCTTTGGAGGTACTCACTCCCTGCCTCACCACCAGCAGCTTCCAGCCCTGTAGGCTCTGTGGACAGTAAGGCCCACACAGGTGAGTCCTCTACTGTTCTTTATGCAGCATTTTTACTGTACCCTGTCTAGGTGCAGATGTGCTCAGATGCACAGACACTGACTGCTGTGTCATAGCTGCCTGCAGAGTCAGTACAGCTAATGTGCTGGACAGATGTGCAGCTGGGCATGTGGTAGGCCATCCCTGTGGGTCTGGGGTAAGTACACTCCGTGATGTTCTCACATCCTGGCTCCAGAACATAAAATGAAAAACGAAGACCGTTGACTGAAGGAACATTATTTCTAATAATTGGAAACCTCAACCTTTAAAACTAAAACATGGCATACTGTTAAATTCTCCTGACTAATGTGTTTTCTCCTGCAAAATGCCATCCATCATTGGCCTTTTCATCAGGATCAAGTTCAGTTGGTCTCAGGTTAGACTTGGGTGTTGCTCCCGTCTCCCAACCTCTAAGCCACCCTGGCCTTAGGAATTTTAACTTTAAGGAAAACTACCTATTCAATGTGTTTTCAGAATTTTCTGTGCAGGTGTTTCTTTTGTCCACCACCAGTGGTACTTTTGGTCTCTTGCCCTTCCTGGTGGAACTCTGCCTTCTAGTCAGACATTTATAGGGTGCCTTGAGACCACTGTGACTCCATTGTCCTCCTTGCTCAGCCCAGCTCATGACTTTCAAGATTTCCTTGTTGTGAAAATCTGGAATTTATAAACATCTCAGGCCTCACTGATTTTTGTCACCTTAATTGTTAAAATATTCTTTAATGTATCATGTATTGTATGTAATTACATGCTCTTCATCAGGAAACATTTTTTGAATCCTGCTGCAAAGCAAGTAATAGATTTGGAGTGCCAACTATAGAAGTGTCAAAGTTAGCAGGCACTTCTTTTCTTAAGGAATTTATGTTCATGTTGGGCTGGTCAGGACCTTGTCCTAAAATGTTCAATAATAGTTTGAAATGATAGAGATTGAACATGTTAGCAGATACCAGCCTGAGTGTCAGGAAGATGTGTCTGGGTGGCAGCCTGGCCTCCCCAGGTTGTCTCCTGTGGTAGTTGCTGGGCAAACAGGATTTAGGGGTAGAGACAGTCTCACAGAAGAAAAGTTGCATGGTCATGTTGGTTTGTGTGGCTTATACTGGCAAGGTCCTTAAGAGCTCAGAGAAGCGAGTGAGGTTTGATCAGGCTGTGAGGATAGCGCCATGCTGTGTGGGCTCTGAAGACGGAGCATGTACTTGTGGTGTCCGGGGGAGGCACCTGTGGGCTTGATGCAGATGCAGCATACTGCTGAGGGGGCCTCTACAGCAGCACTGCCTATGACTCCAGTGCTCTCTGCTTCCTGTGTCACTTGATGTCTTATGTTTGCCTCTGGCTGGCCACTGTCCTTGGTCTCTTGCATGTAGGATTTGTAGACACATGAGTTCATTTCCCTGGGGTAGGTGCCTTGGAGTCCATGGCTGTGTTGTGTAGCAAATACCCCAGACTGCTTTCCACAGCGGCTGAACCCACTGCTTTTCCCACCAGCGGTGTGAGAGATGTGGTTATGTCCTACATGTTGATTGTGTTTGCTGACTTGTCTTCCAGTTTCCCACCTTGATGTGGAATGTTGCCCTTGGGTGGTGTTTGTGTATAGCTAGTGACTGATAGTGTTGAGCTTGTTCCTATGTGTTGATTTAGTTTCCAGGTACTTTCTCTTTGGTAAGGTGTTTGAATCTTTTATCCATTCAAAAAAAAAAAAAACTGAGTCATTTGTTTTCTTGCTGAAATTCAAATTTATCCATGAAATGTTTGTTGGCACTTGAACGCTGGCCAGGTGTTTGTAGGGTCAGTTGAGCTTGTGCCTGTGTTCACAGTTTTTAACAGTGCCTTCCAAGGAGCTTTTTATTTCCATAATGTTGAATTTGTCTTTTTCTTTTGTAGGTGATGCTTGTGGTTATGAACATTTCAGAAACTTTGCCTCTCCCACAGATTTATTCAACAGTGATGGATATTACAATGCCCATCTTACCAAGTTATCCGAGCTAGTTCATTGAGTAAAAAGGTGCACCATTTTTAATGAAATTAGAACCATAATTCACACTTATAAACAGTGTTGTTCCATGAGCCACCACTTCTAAAGTAGAAGTAGATTTCAATGTAAAACATGAAAAAGTATGTCTCTTAGAATCATTGAAAGAAGGGTTCCCCCGCTGCCCCCCTCATCTGTGGTCTGGGCTTGTGACTGTTGCCAGAAGTTATTGTAGAGCCTAACAGGTCCCAGAACCTGGGGTTCATGAAATGTTGAGAAGACAGTAACATGTTGTAGAATGTGTGGATACCTTTTCTGACCTGTGATCCAAGAGGAAAAACTGCATGAGCAGGAAAGAGGATCACCACAGCTGGAAGAATGGGATACATGTGTGTTTTTGAGAGCAATCCTGAGGCCACAGCTTTAGATAGGACTCAGGTCAGCCTTAGGTTGCTTAGCCTACTGTGGGCCTCTGAGGAAGTGTCTAGTCTGTCTAGGTCTGGTGTTCTTATTTGTGGAACAAGAGGGGTTTTTTGGTTTACACGTTCTGGGGTCTCTGGACCCTCGTGAGGATAGAGACTTTCCTATGCTCTTCAGTTACCCTTAATAGGAAATTTCACTGGTGTGAAGTGGGATGTACGCCTTGGTTGTCCCACTGTTATGTAAATGTCTGTTTTTAGGTCCTGATCTTACTGGATTCATTGCCCCCAATGTGCCTCACACAGAATTTCATGTGGTCACTGCTGTGTTGTGGATCTGGACCTCCCCTTACATCACACATGGCACAAGAGTAATTGTTGCCCTTTCTTTGCTATGGTCAGGGTTCACTGAGCTCCGCTTGTTTGACTTGTCTCATCTCTTACGATGGGGAGATAAAAAAAAAAAATAGTTCAGATGGGCCTAACAGGTTGAAAACCAGGTAAATGTGGATGAATTCCAGATTTTTAAAAAAAGAGTGAAAATGACACTGGAACTAAGAAATGAGAGGGGAGGTGAGATAACTTTCTTTGGCAAAAAATTTACTGAGTGTATTTCCTTTGATGCAGGTAATTCAAAGTGTAGGGCTAAATGGGTGGTTTCAGGGGGATGCCTTAGAAGTCAACAAAACATGAGTTTTGGATTAAATCCAGTGTTTGTACAGCCCACATGCTAAGGATAATTGTTTTCAAATGTTTAAGAAAAAAGGCAAAAAGAATACTACTGGGGACATGAAGTGGAGTTAGTACCCACAAATGAAGTTTTGTTGGAACGCACCTGTGCCCAGACATTGCCTGTTGTTCATGGTTCTCGTGCACCCACTGTGGTTGGGGGTGCTGAGGCTGCGTAGTGGCTACAGGAACTGTACATGTGGTCCATCAGCCTGAAGCATACAGAGAAAGCTCCTGACCCTTGCTTGAAGAGCACATTGCTCCTTGGGAGTGAGGGTGTCAGAAGCCAGAGCCCAGAGGAAGAGTGCTGCCCATGTGTGCCACAGAAGGGAAATCTCTGATCGCTTGGTACTCTGCCTAAGACTGTGTTTTCTTTTGACAGAGATACCGAACGAAGCCATACTGTTGCAGCCTCTGCAAGTACTCGACAAAGGTGCTTACTTCACTCAAAAATCATTTACACCGTTACCATGAAGATGAGGCTGACCAGGAGCTGGTGATCCCCTGCCCCAACTGTACATTTGCCTCTCAGCCCAAGGTGGTGGGTAGGCACTTCAGGATGTTCCATGCACCTATTCGGAAAGTCCAGAACTACACAGTGAACATCCTGGGTGAGACCAAGTCACCTAGGAGTGACGTGATAAGCTTCACGTGTTTAAAATGTAACTTTTCGAACACTCTGTACTACAGCATGAAGAAGCATGTGCTGGTGGCCCATTTCCATTACTTAATTAACTCCTACTTCGGCTTGCGAACTGAGGAAATGGGGGGCGAGCACCTGAAAGTGAGCAACGCTCTCTCTCTGGATAAGACCCCACCATCTGACAGATACTACTGTAAGAAATGCAGCGCCAATGCCAGCAGCCAGGATGCTCTGATGTACCACGTTCTGACATCAGATGTACATAGGGACTTGGAAAATAAGCTCCGCTCTGTGATTTCAGAACACATCAAGAGGACTGGGCTTCTGAAGCAAATGCATATCGCTCCCAAGCCAGCTGCCTGCGCGACTGTACCTCCGAACAGCAGTGCTCCAGGCATTGCAGCCCCACCGCCTTGCTTCAGCCTCACCTTGCCACGGAACAAGCAAAGCCCGGCCCCGGCACAGCCAGTGACCGCGACCCCAGGCGCTTCTGGGAACCTCACCCGTTCCCCGCCTGCTGCTGCCCAGTCGCAGGTGGCTCTGGTGTCCAGCCCTCTGCCTGTGTGCCAGAGCAGCCTTACCCTACAGCCTTCAGCTCCACAGCCTGTCTTTCTCTCTCACGGGGTTCCACTTAATCAGCCTGCGAACCCTCCTGTGCTGCCCCTGAGTCAGCCAGTTGGGCCTGTGAATAAGCCTGTTGGAGTGAGCGTCTGCCAAGCTGTCCGCCCCCTGAATCAAGCTGTCCGCCCCGGAGTTTTACCCCTCACCCAGCCCACGGGGACAGTAGGCGGACCTGTGAGGCCTGTGTGCAGACCTGTGGGGTCTGTAAGGCCTGTGGGGCCTGGCGTCTTGCCTGCTGGTCCCTCTGTCACCCCTGGGGCTCTGCAGGCTGCCTCCCCAGGGGTGATTTCGGTGGGTCGTGCAGTTCCATCAGGGGTTCTTCCTGCCGGCCAGATGACTCCTGGTGGGGTGATCCCGGGGCAGACAGCCACTTCTGGGGTCCTCCCCACTGGCCAGGTGGTCCAGCCAGGGGTTCTCCCCATTGGCCAGACGGCTCCATCACGGGTTCTCCCCACTGGCCAGACGGTGCCCTTGCGGGTTCTTCCTGCAGGCCAGGTGGTGCCGCCCGGGCTGCTCTCACCTAACCAGACGGTCTCCTCTGGTGTCCCCGTCAACCAGGGTGTGAGCTCTGGCGTTCTCCAGCTCAGCCAGCCGGTGGCATCAGGAGTTCTTCCTGTGGGCCCACCGGTGAGGCCTGGTGTGCTGCAGCTTAGCCAGCCAGTCAGCACCAGCATCCTGCCTGTGAGCCAGCCCGTGAGACCTGGCACTTCGCAGAACACCACCTTCCTTACGTCAGGCTCTATTCTCAGGCAGCTCATCCCTACCGGGAAGCAAGTGAATGGGATTCCCACCTACACGCTGGCTCCTGTGTCTGTCACGCTGCCTGTGCCGCCTGGCGGTGGCCTTGCGACTGTCGCTCCGCCCCAGGTACCTGTCCAGCTCCTGCCCTCGGGCACAGGCACGGGGACACAGATGGCTAGCGCCCTGCCCAGCCTGCCTTCCCCACAGGTGCTGGTGAGTGCCTCCCCGAGCGTGTTTGTCCAGGCTACCTCGCCTACATCAGACAGCAGTCAGGTGCTCAGGCAGGCCAAGCAGTGGAAAACCTGCCGGGTGTGCAACGAGCTCTTCCCATCCAATGTGTACCAGGTCCACATGGAAGTGGCTCACAAGCAGAGCGAGTCCCAGCTCTGCCGAGTGTGCAACGAGCTCTTCCCCTCTAACGTCTACCAGGTCCACATGGAAGTGGCTCACAAGCAGAGCGAGTCCAAGCCTGGTGAGAAGCTTGAGCCTGAGAAGCTGGCGGCGTGCGCACCGTTTCTGAAGTGGATGAGGGAGAAGACTGTGCGTTGCCTCTCTTGCAAGTGCCTGGTCTCAGAGGAGGAGCTGATGCACCACTTGCTTATGCATGGCCTGGGGTGCCTGTTCTGCCCGTGTACTTTCCATGATGTCCGGGGTCTCCTGGAGCACAGTAGGACTAAGCACCTTGGGAAGAAGAGGCTGCCTATGGATTATAGTAACAGAGGTTTCCAGTTGGACCTGGATGCTAATGGCAACCTGCTGTTCCCCCACTTGGATTTTATTACCATACTGCCAAGGGAGAAGCTCGGAGAGCGGGAGGTCTACCTGGCCATCCTTGCTGGGATACACTCCAAATCACTGGTGCCTGTGTATGTTAAGGTCAGGCCTCAGCCTGAGGTTGTGCCCAAGATCCCCAGCAAACAGAAGCTGACCTGCCCCTTCTGTTTTGGCACGTTTGTGACAGCTGACGCCTATGAGCTACACCTGAAGGAGAGGCACCATGTCATGCCCACAGTCCACACGATGCTGAGGTCTCCAGCCTTCAAGTGTATCCACTGCTGTGGGGTCTACACTGGAAACATGACCCTGGCAGCCATTGCTGTCCATCTGCTGCGCTGTAGAAGTGCTCCCAAGGACAGCAGCTCTGACCTGCAAGTCCAGCCAGGTTTTATTGAGAGCAATGAACTGCTCTTAGTCAATGGGGAAGTGATTCCTGATTCCGCCTTCCCCGTGAAAAGAAAGCTGCCAGACGGCCATTTGGGGGCAGAAGACCAGAGGGACGAGGAGGAGCCCCCACTCATCCTAAATGCTGATGCAACCCCGGGTCCAGAGAAAGGGACTAGTGCCGTGCCTTTGAAGAGACAAAGGAATGAAAGCAGGACAGAGGGACCAGCGGCCAACGATGACTCACTCCAGGTCTTAGCATTGGATCCTAAAAAGTACGAAGGTCGTTCATATGAGGAAAAAAAGCAATTTCTTAGAGATTATTTCCATAAGAGACCATATCCAAGCCGAAAAGAAATGGAATTGTTGTCTTCACTTTTATGGGTGTGGAAAATTGATGTGGCTTCATTTTTTGGCAAAAGAAGGTATATTTGCATGAAAGCAATAAAAACTCGTAAGCCCTCTGTACTCCTAGGCTTTGATATGTCTGAACTTAAAAATGTTAAGCACAGATTAAAATTTGAATATGAGCCACAAAACCTGTGAAAAAAGTTAGTCTGAAGACCTAGGTGGAGGTTTCTGGCTGACTTTAGACGCCCTCCCTCACTCTGTTGTGTCCATGTCTGCGGCTCTTCAGGGTGTTCCAGGTGCTCAGAAGGATGTCTGTTAGGGAAGCAGGTGGTTGTCCAGATCTACTGTTTCTTGATGTTCGATTCGTTAATGGTTATTCTCACGTTTTCTCTGTCATGTAAATTAGCCTTTGGGTGTTCATGCACGCCTCGTTTTCCCAGTAGGGTCGGTATGAAATGATAAAAACTGAATATACAAATACTTTTATTTTAGGAAATTTCTGCTTGTTTGAGAGTGTTTGATTAATTGAAAAAGCATCGCTGTCCCTCAGCTTTATCACAGCAGCTAATAACACAGTGCGTGTTTTGATAAGCGAGTACTGTGATGTGTATGGCTCCCTAAAGACACACTTATAGGCATTAACTTTTGCTGATTCTGTGAATGCTATTTGCTTATAAGATTATAATTTAGATTTATACTTTTTCAGGTTCTTCCTGATAGGTTTTTTTTTTTTTTTAAATCATAATGCATAAGTAACCAAATGTTTTCATTTATTTAAAATATCCCGAGCCTGAGGTCTGGTGTGCAGCTCATAACCAAGCATTATTTTATAAATAAAGTCTTTGTAGGAGCAGAAATACTTTTCAGTGTAAACTGTCTCTTTTGATATGGTGACAAGTCATTTCTCCATTCAAAAGTAAGATGATAAATTGTTAGTGCCTTTAGAATAAACATTGAGAAACATACCTAGAACTCTTCTCTTTACCTGAACTGCTCATAAACTAATGGAAGGGAAGGACCATGACACTTAGGCATGGAATTCCTGCCCTTTAGTGTAGGTACTACTTGAAAACTATTTCTGGCACAAGGTGAAGGGAACAGACCGGGAACTCCCATCCTTGTGGTTGGAATAGCTCGGGGTAGATGTATTAGAGTTGAGGAAACAAGCTTTCCTCTGGCCCAGGTGTCCAGATGAATGGGACAGGGGGCTGCTGAAGAATCTCAATTGTATCACTGTCCTGTGGATGCCCAAACTTGTTTTTTCTACACAATATAAAATAAGGCGCCAGAACTAGTGATGTAGACCAGCTAGCCTAGATCTGGAGCCTCTGCTGGTGGTAGCAGTGCAGGAGCTTGTCCCACCTGTCTTCAGGTAGAAGTATCTGGAGAGTGTGGTGGCCTCTGGGAAATACTACAGTGTTGCTATATGGATTTTAAAAAAGTGTAACACTTGCATGTAATTGCTATAATGTGCATTTCGAGGCAGTTGTGAAACTGGTCTGTGACTATTGATGTACTCTTGTAAATTCAGAGAGAGCTTGTTGGACGTTTATTTTTTTTTTTTTTTACATATTGTTTTCAGAGTGTCTATTTTGAATTAAAATTTGTTACACCACTGCAAATAGAGCTGCTTAATTCTTTTACTGTGAAAACATTTACTGTGGGCTTGGGATGTAGTTCAGTGATAGAGCCCTTGTCACCAGTGACCAACGCCCTGGGTTCAGTCCCCCAGCACTGTAAAACAAAAACATTTCTGAGCCACGCATAGAAGTGCATGCTTGTGGTCTCAGTTACTCGGTTGGAGGTCAGGTAGGACAATGGCTTGAGTGTAGGAGTTTCAGGCCAGTCCAGGCAACACATTGAGGCCTCATCTCAAAAAACAAAAATACTGTGACTCATGGAATAATCTAAACATGGGTGTAGATACCACATTTATTTTCTAGAAACTGGTACTTGTCATTGTGTGAAAATAAGGGAACATAACCCAGAAGAGCTAATTATCAGAATCACATTTTTATTGTTACTGTAACAAAATAGCTGAAATGGTTTATAAAGAAATTTTATAGAGAAAAGAGAATTATTTTGATTCATGGTTCTGGAGGTCCAAAGTGCAGAGCTAGCATTTGGTGATGGCTTGTTGGCCGAATACCTTGAGGTGGCTTAGGACATAACATGGTGAGAGAAAGGAAGTTTTGTGTGTGTGTGTGTGCGCGCGCGTGTGCGTGCGTGCGCGTGTGTGCGCGCGCGCATGCTCGTGTGTTTTCTGATCTCTGTCTCACAGAGCCACCAGAGTTCAATCTAAGGTCCAGTCTGATGGCCTTACCTAATCCTAGTCATCTCCCAAAGCCCCCACTTCTAAATCCCATTGTCAGATGCAGTTTGCCTTTCTTTAGTGCCTCACAATGGGATGAAGTTTCAGCATGTGAGCCCAAAGAGGGGGATACCTTACAGCACTATAGTATCATTAGTTTCTGTACTTGTAGCCCCTAAAGTGCCAAAGAAGGTAAATAACTGTGATGTTGGCCTCTCGAGGTGTGCTCTACAGTGGTCATGCTGTGCTAGTGCTGATGTGGCAGAGGCCATGTTTGCAGGTGCTGGCAAAGTGGTCTGCCGTCTAGTATGGTTTTATCCTTGCCTGCCCTCCGTCATTCATGTTAGGGTCCTTCAACCTCTGCACCACCGAGGTCCTGGGCCAGCTGGTTCTTTGCTGTGGGTGGCCTGTATGTACACTTACAGAATATTGAGAATACCCCTGTCTTCCATCTGCTAGAGGTGAGTAGCACCCCTTCCCCTCAGTTGTGGCCTCCACAAATGTCACTTCCAAGTGGTCCCTGATGGGAGAACCACTGTGATGAAGCTATTCTGATTTCTGTATTTTAGCTATGGCACTTGTGTTGCTGAATCTTTGAATGTGATGCTTGTTGCTAGTTACTAAACACCTTTATAGGTCAAACTTTATAAGATCAAAACTTGATAAAACGTGACCTTCAAAAAGCGACTTGGAATTCTGGCCAATGTAAGTAAGCAAACTTAATGAAAATGGATAACGTGAACATTTTTTACAGTCCTACTAGTAAACGTTTTGCCAACTGTGTAGCGTTTGCGGGGAAATAGGCTGAATAGTAACAGTCATCTTCACTGCTTAATCTGCTCTGTACTGTCTTCAGCATGTTCTGCCCTAAAACATCTAGTCCTGCAGCGTGGAAACCTCCCATTTCACACACAAAGAAATTGAGGGATAGAGAGGCTGAGTAACTTGCCCAAGCTACAGTGCTCCTGAGGAAGGCAAAGATGGGCTTCATATACCGATAGGATGTATTACTGCTGTAGATATGTTACCCTTTAAGTCTCACCATAATCCCACCATGCAGGTGTTACTGTGTTACCTGTGTCTTAACAAATACAGAAGCTTAGGCTCAAGTACTGACCAGCTATCCCAGTCTGCTCATAACTTCAGAGAGTTTTCTGGACTTTCAATGCTAAGATTGGAACATCCCAGGCAGAAAGGGTCAAATGTGTCACTCCATTCAGTTTCATTTTAGTTGCCCAAAGTAACATGTCACTGGGCAATGTGATGTCTTTTTTCTTTCTGTCCTTCCCTCCTGCCTCCCTACTTTCCTTTTTTTTTTTTTTTTTTTTTTCCCTTCTTTTTTTTTTTCTTTTTCCAGCACTGGGGATTGAATTCAGGGCCTCTTATTGCTAAACAAGCACCCAGCCACTGAGCTACATCCCCAACCCTTTTTTAAATTTTGAGTCAGTCATGCTAAATTCTCCTGGCTGGCCTTGAACTTGCTAGGTAGCTAAGGCAGGCCTTAAATTTGTGATCCTCTAGCCTCAGCCTCTTAAGTAGCTGGGATTACAGGGGTGCACCATCATGCCTAGCTGTCTTTAGACTTGTATGTAGTTCTTTAGGTATCAAAATGTATAGGACATCATGACTTGAGACATCTCTTTTATAAACACTGGGTAATAAACCCAATAGCAATATGATATTTGATTAATGAATGGGAAGAAGGAAGTTCTGGTTCAGTTAGAACAGTAAGATGTACACTGCTTTGCTATTTGGCTATGTCATCAACATCGCCCATGGTATGGTCCCTGCTGAACTTTTATTTCCTAAGGAGTAAAATTTCCACCTACGAAATACTCCTGGAAGTGTTTGTAACCTTCAAAATGTAAGCTGAGTTTCTTTCTCTAATTGATCATTATACTTCAAATTTTCTCAAACTAGCCTTTTCCTAGGTGGTGAAGTCAGTATTAGCCTTCTGCACTCCCAACCATGTGGCATACCTATTAACTTAGGTTTCTGCAGCTTGTGTTTTCTGTTATGCAAATCCCAGCTTCAGAACTATTCTGACTCATGACAATTTGCCCTAATTATTACTCAGTCTTGAATATTAAACAAGCTTGAGCATTTTAGCAACACATGCTAAAGGATCTAGATTGGAAGGGAAACTTATTTTCATGTACAGCAAATGTGCCTTTAAGAATTCACAGCTAGCTTAACAGTGTGCCCAGAAGTTAATGTAAACTCCCAAACTCAGGAATTTCTTAATTTATGACCCGTAAACCACCTGAATAAAAAGTGTGAATGAGTGATTTAGGAGGTTGGAAAGTGATAGTCTAGATTATTATCAGATTTTTAAAATAATATACAGCTAAAATGAAGATTTGCTTACACTGGCAACCTCAGAGACTTGATAATGACATGAACCTTGGGGGAGGAGGATGCTGTCTAAGAGGGCCATCTCATAAAACAGGTGAAACAGGGGAGCCTTTTATATCTGAAAGGGACCTTTAGGCCCACTATGGCCATGTTGGAAGTAAGTACTAATCCCAGTCATTCACACAACAGCTTGGCTCTACACTCTTGAAATGAAAACTCATGTGGCACTGTAGGAGTCAAGGCTTTTGAAGAAGTCCACCCCAAACCACTTATCCTATTCATAAAATCATGAGCATTGTGATTACTCAAATTTTTTCCCTTTTTTCAATTGAATCATAGTATTTTTGCATCTTTGTGAGGTACGTTATGGTAATTTGATACATGTATACAATATATAATAAATCAGGTTAATAAGCACTTTTGTTCAATCCTTAAGCATTTTTATGTGTTGGGAATTTCATTCTTGTCTTTCCTAGTTATTTTGACATAGATTGTTTTAACTAATAGTTACCTTACTATGTTAAAGGAAAACCAGAAGTGCCTCTCTCTCTCTCTCTCTCTCTCTCTCTCTCTCTCTCTCTCTGGTGTTCCTTATTGAAAATGGAATGCTTCATGAATTTGCATATCATACTTGTGAAGGGGCCATGCTATGTTCTCTGTATTGTTCTAATTTTAGTATATTTGCTGCTGAAGTGAGCACTGTTATTTCTTTTGTTTGTTTTGGTTCTCAGGATTGAGCCTAGGGCCTCACACGTGTTAAACACATGCTCTGCTACTAGGCTGCACTTTTCCAGCTCTGATGATTTATCATTTTAAGAAAGAAAATACATAGTCCTTCTTAGAAGGGGAGCTTTCCAATAAGAATTAAGATCTTTAAATTATAAATCAAACCATATAGACATGTGTACTATGTACTTGTCTATACATTTGCAAATGCAAATACAGAATTAGTTACCATGAATTGCTGTATTTTTTCAGAAATTGTGTAATTTCCAATTTTCAACCCATGATTTACAAAGTTTAATATATTAATTTATCGTCTACTTAAAAGTAAGCTAGAAAAAATTGAGTATTCACAATGAGTAATAAGGCCTAGTAATGTAGTATTTTCCTTCAGATAATCTTTCTATGTACATGTATAATTATACCTTCATTTCTTGAAGCTTTCTGAGAGGCTGAGTTTAGAGATGTTGGTCTCATTGCCAGAAAAGGAGTGTGTTTAAAGTGGAGGCTAAGGAAGGCGTGTGTCTGAAAAGATGAGCCCCATTAAGAAGAAAGCAAATACTTTGCACCAGGACAACAGGAAAGATTATTAAGGATGTTTCAGGAATTGGCCATGTCCCACTTGTCGTGGGGCTGAGCATGTAAAGGATCAAACTCTTTGAAAGACTTCATTTTGAGAAGAGATCACTGGGGTGCTCTGTTCACACAAAAAGCCAGCTAAGAAAATGTTTCCCTTTGTTCAACCACCCAGGCACTGAGAGATTGTACAGCTATGGTCCATGCGGGTCTGGCTACTGCTTGAGCTAGTGGGAGGCATTGGCATCACTAATATGGATGCTGGTTTTGTAGGCATGCAGAATTCAAGAGTTGCAGGGTCATGGAGGCCTCTACCCAGACTTCAAGGGAAAGCTTGAGAGGGTGGGCAATGTATGACAGGGCCAGAGTCCCTGCAGACAGCCCCTGAGAGGTGACACATGAAGCTGTGAGGATGAAGCCTAAGCTGCAGTGGAGGCCCCAGGATGCTGGAGATGCCAGGAAAGTGGACCACCTGCTGCAGAAAGATACAGGGAATAAGTAGAGCCAGCTTAAGAGAGAGGTCATTTGGACTATAGATGTCAAAGGCACAGGGTGGGGCTGTTCCATCCCAGTGGAGCTCACATCATCCCACCATGTACTAACTACCATCCTGGACTTGGTGCTACAGGATTTAACGTTTGCCCTCCTTGGTTTCATCTTGCTTTGGTCCCATTCCTCCCTCAGACATGCCCCCCTGCAATTCCTCCCTTTCTGAATGGCAGAGCTTACTGTGTGTCATTGTATGTTGGAAGCATGTAACTTGTTTTTTAAATCTTAGGAGCTCACAAGAGTTTGCCTTGAGTTTCAGAAGAGACTTTGGACTTGGAATTTTGAGAAATGCTGGAGCTGTTAAGACTTAGGGAGCTCTTGAACTAAATATATTTTGCATTTCAGACATGAGCTTTTGAGGGGTGGACTGTTATGGTTTGGATATGAAGTATCTTCAACAGGCTTATGTATTGAAGGCTTGCTGTTGAATGGCACCTGGTGGTGCTATTTTGGAAGGTGCTGGGAAGTTCAGGAGGAGGGGCCTGGTTAGAGGAAGTAGGTCACAGATGTGCCTTTGAAGGATGACAATTCCTGTATCTCTTTGCTTCCTTGCTGCCGTTAGATGAGCTACTTTGCTGTTACGCCTTCCTGCCACCATGATGTTCTGCCTCACCAGAGGCAATGGAGCAAGTCAGCCATGGAATGAAGCTTCTGAAACCATGAGCCAAAGTCTTTTCTCCTTTTAAATTGTTTTTTTCTGGTATTTGTCACAGTGAGGAAAAGTCTAACGGACATCTTCATCAAGGAAATAGGTCTATATTTTCTTTGTTGTGTCCTTATTCAGTTTTGGTAGCAGGCGCAGGGTAATACTGCCTTTGTGGCATGAGTTTAGAACTATTCCTTCTATTTCTATTTTATGAAATAATTTGAGAGGCATTGGTATTAGTTCTTCTTTAGATGCCTGGTAGCATTCAGCATCGAGTCTGTCCAGTACTAGGCTTTTCTTTGTTGGGAGACTTCTTATTGTGAGGACAAACAACTGTAAACATCCATTAATAATTTGAACATGTATGTAGTATGAATCTAGGAAAATTAGAAATCAGTAAAAGAGAAATGGAGGGCATAAACATTGACATTCTAGGCATCAGTGAGCTAAAATGGACTGGCATGGGCCATTTTGAGTCAGATAATCATATAGTCTACTATGCTGGGAATGACAAAAAGCAATGGAGTTGCATTCATCATCAAAAAAGGCATGTCAAGATCTATCCTGAAGTACAATGCTGTCAGTGATAGAATAATATCCATATGCCTGGTAGCTGTACTACTGTGGCATCTGATCCTGTCAGATCTTGGAAACTTAGTAGCGTTGGACCTGGTTAGTACTTGGATGGGAGACCGCCTGGGAACACCAGGTGCTGTTGGCTTGGGAGAAGGACCCAGCAACCCACTCCCCCCCCAAAAAAAATCAGCATTGAAAACCCTATGAATACCAGAGAAGCACTGATAATAGTCTTTTGTCTGTTGTACATAGGATCTTTATGAGTCAGACACCAACTTGATGGCACCTAACAAGAAGGAAGGCCAGTTAATGTAAACTATTATTCAAATTTATACACCCACCACTAAGGCCACAAATGAAAATAGGGAAGATTTCTACCAGCTTCTGCAATATGAAATAGATTGAACATGCAGTCAGGATGTACTGATAATTATTGGTGACTGGAATGCAAAAGTTGGAAACAAGAAGGCTCAGTAGTTGGAAAATATGGCTTTGGTGACAGAAATGATGCTGGAGATCACATGATAGAATTTTGTCAGACCAATGACCTTTTCATGGCAAATACATTTTTTCACCAACATAAACATTGACCATACACATGAACTTCACCAGAAGTGAAGTTTCCTGAAACATACAGGGAACAGATGATGGAAAAGCTCAATATCAAATGTCGCAACAAGCTCAGGTACTGACTGCGGATAAATCAACTGCTCATAAGCAAGTTAAAACTGATACTGAAGAAAATTAGAACAAGTGTACAAGAGCCAAAGTATGACCTTGAGTATATCCCACCTAAGTTTAGAGAGCACCTCAAGAACAAGTTTAATACATTAGACAGGAATGATAGAAGACAAGATGAGTTGTGGTATAACATCAAAGATATTCATGAGGAAAGCAAAAGGGTATCAAAAAGATAGGAAAGAATAAAGGACCAAATTACATGTCAAAAGAGACTCTGAAACTTGCCCTTGAACGTCAAGCAGCTAAAGTAAAAGGAAAACATGATGAAGTTAAGGAACTAAACAGAAGATTTCAAAGGGCAGCTCGAGAAGACAAACTCAAATATTTTAAGGACATGTGCAAAGAGCTGGAGACAGGAAACCAAAAGGGAAGAACAGGCTCTGTGTTTCTCAAGCTTAAGGAAGTAAAGAAAAAAGTAAAGCCTTGAATGGCAGTAGTGAAGATTCTATAGGGAAAATATTAAATGATGCAGGAGACATCAAAAGAAAATGGAAGGAATCCACAGAGTCATACAAAAAAGCATTGGTGGATGACCAATCATTTCAAGAGATTGCATATGATGAGGAGTCAATGATATTGAAGGATGAAGTAGAAGTTGCCTTGAAGGAATTGATGAAACAAAGGTCTCTAGAAATTGATGGAATACCAATAAAGATATTTCAACAGACAGATGCAGCACTGGAGGTGCTTACATGTTTATGCCAACAGATTTGGAAAACAGCTACCTGGACAACTGAATGTTAGAGATCTATATTTTTGCCTATTCTCAAAAGAGGGGATCAAAATGAATGTGGAAACTATCAAACAAATCATAAATATCACAGGAAAGCAAAATTTTACTAAAGGTCATTCAAAAGAGACTGCGGCAGTGTATAGATAGGGAACTGCCAGAAAACCTAGCTGGATTCAGAAGAGGGTGGGCAACCAGAGACATCATTGCTGATGTTAGAGGGATATTACCCGAAAGCAGAGAATACCAGAATTATCAACTATGCAAAGTCATTTGACTATGTGATTCATAACAAATTATGGATAACACTGCGAATAATGAGAATATGAGAGTACCTAACTGTACTCATGAGGAATCTGCACATGGATCTGGAGGCAGTCATTCAAATAGAACAAGGAAACACTGCTTGGTTTAAAGTCAAGAAGGGTGTGCATCAGGGCTGTATCCTTTCATCATTTCAATTTCTATGCTGACCAAATAATCCAAGAAGCTGGAATTTATTAGAAGAATGTGGCATCATGATTGAAGGAAGACTCATTAACAACCTGTGTTATGCAGATGACACAACTCTGCTTGCTGAAAGTGAAGAGGATTTGAAATGTTATTGAAGAAGCTCAAAGGATACAGCCAGTATGGATTGTGACTCAACATCAACAAAACAAAAATCCTTATAATTGGGTCAGTATGAAACTTCACAATAAATGGAGAACAGATTGAGGTTGTCCAAGATGTGGCTTTACTTGGTTCTACAATCAACACCCGTAGAAGCAGCGGTGAAGAAATCAAGAGATGCATTACATTGGGAAAAGCTGTTGCAAAAGATCTCTTTAAAGTATTAAAAAGTAAAGATGGCACATTGAAGACGAAGGTGTGCCTGACTCATGCCATGGTATTTTCAGCCACATCACCTGGTTATGAAAGCTGGTTATTGAAAAAGGGAGGCAGAAGAATTGATGCTTTTGAATTTTGGTGCTAGAAACGAATATTGAATATACCATGGACTGCCAAAAGAATCAACAGATCTGTCCTAGAAGAAGTACAACCAGAGTGCTCCTTGGTACCAAGGATAGCTGGACTGTGTCATATGTATTTTGGACATGTAGTCAGGAGGGACCAGTCCCTGGAGAAGAACATCATGTTTGGGAAAGTGGCAGGTCAGCGAAAAAAGGAAGACCCTCAACTAGATGGATTGACACAGTGGCTGCAACCATGGGCTTAAACATAAAGGAGATCATGTGTGTGTCACTGTAATGGATAGTGTTTTGTTCTATTGTACATATGGTCTCTATGAGTTGGGCCCGACTCCAGGATACCTAACAACAATAAACAACAATCTCATTGCTTGTTGATTTATTTAGTTTTTTTTTTTTTTTTTTTTTAATATCCTTTTGGTTCTGTTTTGGTATATTGTGTATCCAGGAATTTATCCATTTCTTCTAAATTTTCTGATTTATTATATGTTTTCCAAATATTTCCTAATGATTTTCTGGGTTTCAGTGGTATCTGTTGAAATAGTTCCTTTTTCCCTGTAATTTTTTGAAGTTGGATTTTCTCTATTTTGGTTAGTTTGGCTAAGGGTTTGTTAATCTTATCTTTTCAAAGAACTCTTTATTGATCCATTGTATTCTTTCGTTTTCTAAGATTTTGCTCTGGATTGTTGTCTGTCTGTCTGTCTTTCTTTCTTTCTTTTCTTTTTTTTTTCTTTCTTTCTTTTGACAGTCTCTCTGTGTTACCCAGGCTGCCCTGGAATTTCCTGTGTAGGCCAGGCTGGCTTCAAATGCACATTAGTTTTTCTGTCTGAGCCCCTGAATGTTGGGGATTATAGGTGTATTTCACCATACCTGGCATGGTTGTTTTTCTAAGACTTTGAGATGCATCATAAGGTTATTTATTTAATGCCATTATTATTTTTAATGTAGGCACTTAAAGCTATGAACTTCCATCTTTAAACTGCCTTTGCTGTATTGGAAAGGTTCTGGTAAGCTGCGTTTTTGTTTTTCTTTTGATTGTAGGAATTTTTAAATTTCCTCCCTGATTTCTTCAATGACCTACTGATTGTTTAAAAATGTATTGTTCAGTTTCTTTTTGTATGATTTCTGTAGTTTCTCTTGCTGTGGTTTCTAGTTTTAGTCCATTAAGATCTGAAAAGATATGAGAATAATAATAATAACTGTTACTATTGTGTATTTATTAAGATTCACTTTATGGCCTAAAGAGTGATTTATTTTGGACACAGTCCCATGAGCTGATAAGAATGCATATTCTGAAGTTGTTGGGTATAACATTTGGTCCATGTCTGTTAAGTCTGTTTGATCTATGGTGTGGTTTAACTCTAAAGTTTCTTTGTTGATATTTTGTCAGGATGGTGTATTTATTGACGAGTAGGGTAGCGGAGTCACTCACTATTTTTGTTTTTGGATCTATCCCTTTGTGTTCAGCAGTGTTTGTTTTATGAAATTGGCTTGCACCAACATTTGATGCATATACAGAGGGTGCCAAAAATGTGAACATATTTTAAGTATTAAAATTGTAATGCTCAGTATATACCAGTAACGGAAGATGAATACAAGTCATGTTTGATTTCTCCATTTACAAGATGGCTCAAAGTAGTTACTTTTGCAATTCAATTCAACTTGAAAAGTAGTACATAGATAACATCGCTTAAAATGTGTATACTTTTTTGGACACTCTTGGTATATTTGCAATCATTATATCTTCTTGATAGATTTTTTTCCTTTATTAATGTTGTTGTTGTTAGGTGCCGTCGAGTCGGTATCCGACTCATAGCGACCCTCATAGGGTTTTCAATGGCTATTTCGGGATTGCCTTGGGATTGGATTGACAGGCCCTTCTCCCATTTTTGCGGTGCTGGGAATTGAACTCGGGGCCTCAGAGACTGCAGCGCAGCGCTCTACCAACTGAGCCAAATCCCGGCCCCTTTATTAATAGGAATAACCTTTATCTCTTCTGCATAATGTTGGCTTGAAGTCTGTTTTGTCAGGTATGAATATAGCTACTCTTTCTTGCTTTTGGATTCCATTTGCTTGGAATATTATTTTCCATACTTTCACTTTCAGTCTATATGTGTTTTTGCTAGTGAGGTGAATTTCTTGCGGACAGCAAATAATTATGTTTTGTAATCCAGTCAGCCAGTCTGTGTCTTTTAATTGGAGAGTTAAGATTATTTACATTTAGGGTTATTATGGAAAGATACCTACTAATTCTTCTTATTTTGTTCATATTCCTTCCAGATAGGTTCAAATACTCTGTTTTTTCTTTCTCCTTTACTCATCTTAGAGTTTTGATGACTTACTGAGTTAATAATCCTTGATTCTTTTCTAATTCTCATTTGTTCATCTATTCTTCTAGTGAGATTTATTCTTTCCCAAGCTCTCATGATTGTGTATATCTTTCTTTCTCTCTTATGTGTAGTATTCCTTTAAGTACGCAATGCTGGCTTAGTGGTCTTGAGTTGCTTTATTCTTATCTTGGAAGGTTTTTGTTTCTCCTTTGATTTTAAAGGATATCTTTGTTTAATATAGTAATCTTACTTGGCAGTTACTATCTTTCAGAATTTAAAATACATCAATCTATGCTCCTGACTTTTAAGGGTTTTGAGGGGAGGTCTGCCATTATTTTGATGGGCTTACCTTTGTAATTAATTAACTTGGACTTTTTTCTTGCAGCTTTTTACCATTCTTTATTGCTCAATCCCCAGTAGTGCTCAGAGAGGAGAAAATAAACTGCCAGTAACAGCAGCAACTCCAAAACAAACTAGGTATAGAAATACAATAAAAACCAATTAAAGACAACTACCACATCACCAATAACCATAGAAAAGGGACAAAAACAACATAGAATAAACTATGAAGTTAAAATTAGTAAGGGTAAATGTAATAATGAAATAAGAAAGGGGGTGGGAAAAGGGAAAAAAGCAGCAAGGTTTATGAAAAAGGAAAAGAATGAGGAAGGGCAAAGAGCAAGAGGCAAAAAAAAATCAATTACAACATAAAGAATAAAAAGGGAAATAAAATTAGATAAAAGTAGGAAGAAGAATAAAAAAAGATAAAAATTAAGAAAAATAAGAAAAACTTAAAACATTAAAAACATTTTAGAAAGAAAAAGGGAAGACAGTTGGAGAGGCTTCTTTCTGGGTCCTCTGATGCTGGGGGACAGGAAGTAGGTGTTGGTTGGAGTCTACTGTCCTCTGTGTTGCCACCGCACAGGTGCTGTGTATGGGCTGGTGTGTTGTCAGTGGCTGGGCTGCATTCACTCTTGAGGCTTCCCTTCTTTGCATATTAGGAGCCTCTACTGGTCCCAACAACTTGTTCAGCCTGCAGGCCAGGCAGGTTCTCATTCACCCTGAGGCCACTCAGGCTGTGCCCCTAGGGGCTTGGCAAATGTCTTAGTGGAGGGGTTTCTCTGAGGATGGTGGGGAGTGGGAGAGCAAACCGCACTGAGTTCTGCCTTGGAGGGGCACCTGAGGGAATCTGACACATTGTCTTCCTTTCGGTGTTTCCAGACCCTGGCCATCAATAAACCACCTGCTGTCGGGAGGAAGCTTCAGAAATGGGGGAATCCCTCTCCCCACAGTAATCCATAGGCTCTGTCTTGCTCCCAGTCACAGATGGTTGGGCCACCCATCACCATGCCATCCACAGCCCTAGGTCTCTGCTGCTTAAATTTCTCAACAAGGCCAAGGTGCTGTGGTACATGTCTGTAATCCCAGTGGCTTGAGAGGGTGAGGCAGGAGGATCAGGAGGCAGCCTATGCAATTTACCAAGACTTTGTCTCAAAATTTAAAAAATTAAAAGGACTAGGGTGCAGCTCAGTGGAGAAGCGCTTGCATAGCATGAGCGAGGCTCTGTGTTCAACCCCTAGTACTGAAATAAAATTTCTCAGTGGGTCTGTGTCTGACCTTCTCCCTGTCCATGACTGCCTCTTGTCACTTTCCCACAAGGCACTGTAGCAGGTTGACCCGGGGCTTCCTTACTTGGGGTTTTTCTGTTTTCAGGGCCCCAGAGCAGCTCAGTCTGAAACAGTAGGCCCCTCTCATGATGGTGCCTGGATGTAGCACTGCTACATGGGCAGTGCCACGATGGATTTCTTCCCCAGTGCTGGCCTGCCACGCAGGAGGGGTCTCTGCCGCACCAAACCCCACTGCTGGATTTAGGCTTGTGAGAGCTGTGGGTTTTTCTATGGCTGGCGCTGCCAGTCTGCTGTCCCTGGGGTGGCCAGGGTGGAGGTGTGCATCGTGTCCTTCTTTTCTCTGTGTGATCTTTGTTTCTCCATGCTTGTTAGCTGTCTTGTCACTTCTCTGTTCTCGGTGTCCTTCCTCTCCTTCTGCCTTTGGAATATTTCTCCTTTTTCACACTCTTCCCCCAATCATTTGGAAAAAACATCTCATCTGCCATCTTATGCCACAAGTCTCCAGAATGCTTATGTTTTAAACTGGTAGTAGCTACTGAGGAGTTGTAGTTGTTAGGCGTCATAAGCTTGGTCTGACTCCGAGCAGCCCTATGTATAAGAGACCCATGCCATGCACACTGTCTTATATTTGAGCCCATTGTTGGAGTCACTGTGTTTCTTCTCATTTTGAGTCATGCCACTTCAGCACATGCAGATCGCAGGGGCTTTACTCTATTCCCATCAACTTTACTTGGAGGAGGCAACTCTTCCCCAGTTATTTCTTGAATGCTTTCCAGGCTGGGGGGCTCATTTTCCAGCAGTATATTTGACAGTGCTTCTCAGATACTCATAGGGGTTTCAATGGCTAATTATTTTGGGAGTGGGCTGCTGGGTCCTTCTCCCTAGTCTGCCTTAGTCTGGAAGCTCAGCTGAAACCTGTCCACCATGGGAGGCCCTGCTGGTATCTGAGGCACCAGTGGCATAGCTTTCAGCATCACAGCAACACACAAGCCCCATAGCACAAGCTGACAGACACAGGGGGGCTGCTAAACAGAGACAGCCATTAATTCAACTTGATAAACTTGAGGGTTTATGTTTGTTTGCTTTCTAAGTGGTGTTTGTAAAACCTGACCGGAAGAGTGGAGCCCTGCTCTGAGGTGCTCTCCCGTGCATATTAGCCGTAAAGTGTACACATCGGAGACGTCCTTACACGGCGCAGTGCTGGGTGCTGCACACCATGCTCTCCAAAGCGATGGCAGCTGGGGAGGAAGTGGACAGCGTGCATCCGCATCCCCAAAGCTCCCCATCCATCTTGACAGCCTCACGGGAGCAAAGGAAGCCCATGTGGCAGCCTGTCAGGTGCCTCTCTGTGGGCCAGGCTGCATCTGAACCCCACTGCCACCTCTGCATGCAGCGTAGGAGGTGCTGTGTCCTGAGCCAACTCTTCTACTTCCCAGGATTTTGTTCTGTTGGTAGAATGGCACTCCGCACTTTCTGAGGGCCTGGGTTCCATCCTCAGCACCCCAGAAATGGGAGAAGGACCTGGCAGCCCACTCTTGAAATAATCCTGAAACAATCAGCCATTGAAAACCCGATGAAAGTCACTATGAGTCAGACATGACACAACTCAAGGGCACCTAACAAGAACAAAACCAATGGCACTGGAGAGGGAGATCCTGCTGTTTCTGCTTTATGTTGTTTGATGGAAAGTAAAGCTTTTTTTTTTTTTTTCTTTTCCAGGTGAGTTTGGAAGAGTTTCAATGAGAAACAGGTAGTTTTTTTCTTTTTTTGATGTTATGACCCCATATTGTTCCTTAGAGAACATATTTTGCATATATATAGTTTCTGCTATAGACAGTGTTTCTCTTTTGATTTTGTTACCCATCCTGGGAAAGAGGCAAACCAGTTTTAACTCTGCTAGATGAGCAAATTGTGGCCTTGGAGACTAAGTGGCTTTTCGTGGGTCATAGGCAGAGTCCTTTGGGGAGCTTCTAAGATGGGATTATTTCCTAGTATGTGCACCTTGTAATGAAGATAAGTCTGTAAACAACTACAACAGCAGCAACAACAAAACCCTGCTTTAACTATATGATAATAAGTGACCTCAGTGAGAAAAACAACAACAACAACAATAACAACAAATGGGAAGATGCTGAAGAAACCTGAGTGTAGCAGAGAGCTGATGCCAGGTGTGGGGGACTGTGTAGTGTCTCAATTATCTCCTGTCCCAGAAGGGTGGTCAGTCCCCCAGGTTTTGTGAGTGCTGACCTCATGAAGCAGAGGTGCCCTCCACAGCCCACCTGACGCCTGTGGCTCCCCCACACCCACACGCTGCTGCTCCTGCCTTCCCTTGGCAGGGCTGGTTAGGGCAGCTGAGGCTTGGCCTCCATGGGGCTGAGACATGGGGATCAGGTCTTTTCACAGCGACTCAATCATATTGGCTCTGAGATCCTGAAAATGGAACAAGGGCTGGCACAGCTGCCCCTGAGGGCTGGTGGAACCGACTTGGAGGTGCTGTTGTTGGATCCATGGAGCTGAGGGGGCAGGGGCAAGTGGGGGAGGGGCCTGTGTCACAGGACACTCCTGCCCCAGCATGGCTAGCACAGGAGCAAACCCTCTGGCCACTACTGCACAGCCTCCCAGCACAGGAGAGAGGGTCTGTGTCTGGTGCAGGGCCACTTCCCTACCAGTGACAGGCTCGGAGGGTCTTGTGACTGAGCACTGGCAGAGATGGGAGGTGTGACATCTCCCAAACCTGTGTGATGGCAGAGATGCGTGTCCCTTGGGGACACGGTGGACACTGGACGGTGCTTAGTGCCCTTTCTCATGTCTGTGCTGCACTCCAGCCACTGGAGCAGGGCCACATGTGGCCCGCCCCTCCTGGCCAACAGTTGTCCCTTCCACCAGCTCTTGCTCAGCTTTGGAAACTCACATCTATCCCCAGTGCACTGCCACTGGCTGCTCCGGTCCTCGTGTGGCCTGTGTGCAGGAGGCACTGTGGCAGGGAGGACCGGCACTGGCCAGCGTGGGGTGGGTCGGGGAGGAGATGCGTGAGTGTGAGCACTGGGCCATGGTAAATGCTTCCTGATGAGGACATCTCTGAAGTTCCTGCCCAGGCTGCCTGTCTGTGGTCCATGGTCCTAAGCGAGGAATGTTCCCTCCAAACCTTGCAAGCAGCTTGAGGGATGCCGGACACAGGAGACTGTCACTTCCGCTCTGGGCCTGGGAGAACAGTTGCTCCAGCAGCAGAGCTGCAGGAGCAGTGGAGGGACAGGGGCTTTCTGCAACCAGGGGCCTAGGACAGTGCCTTCGCCTGCCAGGCAACACTGTGGTTCTGGAAGCAGTGGGATAGGGTGGCAAGGCCTGAAGTCAGAGCATCCAGGGCAGGACTGTGGCTTCCGAAATCATTGTGCAATGGTGGAAATAGTACTCTTATCTTCACCTGCAAATCTGGAAAACACAGGAAAACTCACCTCCTCCTCCTTGCAGTTTTGCTTGATTTTTGGCTGACACACAGTATACTTCATTCAGTTGTTACAAGTTTCTAAGACAAGATCTATGGAAAGAGTTGTACACTCATTCATGCACACTGAAAAAACAACAGCAGAGATGTCAGGAAGACTAGAATAACCCGCGAAGGGCTTGTGCTGCTCTAGGAAGAAAGGGCCGTAAAATCAAAACAGCAGGCAGGCGATCGCAGTGCTTCCCCAGGCCACCTTCCGCCAGCTGCTGTGTGGAAGCAGCTGCTGACCCCGACCCTTCTGGCCCTGTGACGAGGCCTCTTGTGTCCAGGTGGAGGTAGACGCGGAACTCTGATCCTCTCACATGTGGTTGGCAGGGTGTGGAGTCTGCGACTCAGATCTTCCCACGTACACATGAGGCACTCTGTGGTGTTGTGTAAGGTTAGGGTTCGGGTCTGATCCTTTCTGTCTGTTCTGCAGTCTGGATTCAAGTGGGCCTTGCTGGGGTGGGTACAGTAAACAAACCCCCAGATAGCAACAGTTGTCTTGCTGGCAGGCTATGTGACGTCCACCAGTGAGCAGCTTTTAGAAAGGGCTCTCCACTGGCATGTCTTCTTGGCAGGAGGCAGACCGAGGCTGAAGGCGTGCCTTCCCATAAAAGCTCATGGAGCTGAGTACACAAAGTAGCACTGTGGACTTGTATGCTGAGGGCAGTGCTGGGTCCTTTTGCTTGCTCTTTATCAGCATAATGAGTTTATGCTTCTGTCTGGAAATGTTTCACTAGTAAAAAAATTCTCAGTACCCGAAGTTCTTTAACTCTTTTTTGTGAAGACAAAGGAGAATAAAGCCTAAGTGAGGAAAGATAAGAGAGAGAAAGAATCTATGTGTTGACTTGGGATGTCTCTGGGAATAAGCACTCTGAGAGATGGATATCAGAGGCAGAGGAAAACAGGTGGAGGTGTGGTATCAGCCTGGTGGTGGGGAGTGAAAAGTGACGCAGAGGACAGGTATGTACAGGTAGACAAGGGACAGGTATCAGAAACTTTTCCAAATTGCCTGATGTTAAATCACAGTCAGACTCTGAGGTAATGAAGGTCTGGCTTGTGGACAGGCCCTTAGTCATTAAGTCCAAGCTTGTGGGTAAATCTTTCTCAGTGATGCCTTTTGGTTATTGCTCCATGGCTCCGAGTGCGATTTCTGGGCTGGCAGCATTGGCCTCACCTGGGAGCTTGTTGGAAATGAAGATTCTCCAGTCCCTCTCCAGGTCTGATTCAGAGCCATGCACTGTTTCAACAAGCCTAGACTGTGTGAAGTAGGACGTCCTTGTGCTTAAGCTGAGCTGCTGTCCTTGCCAGGAGGTGAGACTGGAAACCAGCCACGTAGGCCTGTGCTCTTGTGAAATAGTGACGTTGCACATTTTCACATGAGGGTTTCAGCTGTACGTTGCTGTGAGTCAGACCGCTGTGATGGATCCATTTGTAGAGTGCCCTAGGAAGCGCCACCCCAACAGAGCCATCCGCCCTCCAGTCTAGTGCCTGTGCTTTCTCATTCAAGGGCACCCACCACAGTCACTCACACTTGCATCCTTTTGCAAACATGGACAGAGGTGAAGGTTGCTTGTGCGGCCCGTGCAGCTTGTAGAAGACCTCACTCCCTGACTGGGAGTGTTTCATGTAAAAGTGAAAGATGCTGACTACCCTCACTGACTTGTGGTCAAAACCTCATTGTTAGCCAGAAGTCAGCTTCCCGACAGCATCCATGCCCTTGGTTTGTGGGAGGGACACCCAGGCTAGGGCAGATGTTTCCTAAGCACCTGCATCTCACTCTGAGCCACCTTAGGGGCTGTCTAACTTGCCAGCTTTATCGAGTATCCAGTGCCAGTCCCTAGCCATCAGTCTCATCATATTGGGCTGCAGGGTCATCTTGAGGATTCAGAAGGTGAGAAGTACCCATAAAGCTTCTATTGGGGGGGGTGTGTTTCCTCTAGGTGTTAGTGGTGCTTGCTGCCATCACAATATTTGTAACTTGAGTGAACCCTGATGAAAGCATTATACTTTTAACAATGTCAGGATGATACTGTTAGTGAAAATTTTGCAAACCAGGGTGCATTTAGAGAGAGTTGTGTAAGTATTCAGAAAGGCTTTTCCAAAAGGACTTCAAAGGAAGGTTCTGAACCATCTATCAGTGAATTTGAGCATGGGTCCATTTTCTCATCTGTAAAATGGAAATAACACCCCATAGAGAATGTGTGAGGATCAAGTGAAAAAATGTGACAGGACAGGCCCTTGGTAGACACCAGGTGGTCCCTTCCTCTCTGCCATCGGCACCAACACCCTCCCCTTATTCAGAACACAAGTGACATGTGTTAGTAAGGCATTTTGTTAACTCAAAAGAAAAAAGTTTTTATTCTCTGATATATAAAACACTAAAAACCCTTTAATATATAATGACGTTTTTTAAGAAGAAAAGAAAATGGTGGAAGTATAGACCTGAGTAGAAAAATACACTTAAGCAGCTGCTCCAAGCGACTTGTAATTCCCACAGTTACAGGCAACAGCACACGAATCTCAGAGTAAGCTTTTTTCTTTCTTTAAAAAATTGATTCACATTTCCTGAACAACTTAAAACATAAGAAATACAGCTCTCCTCCTTAGTAGCAGACCTGGTTATCCAACAGATCCTCAACAGCAATAATTTAGAGTGCTTCTTTGTGATAGTAACAGAGCACCACAGTTCTGGTTCTATTTAATACTTGTTGTTGTTGTTAGGTGCCGTCGAGTCGGTATCCGACTCATAGCGACCCTCATAGGGTTTTCAATGGCAGACTGTTTCGGGATTTTCTTGGGAGTGGATTGCCAGGTCCTTCTCCCATTTTTGCGGCGCTGGGAATTGAACTCGGGACCTCAGAGACTGCAGCGCAGCGCTCTACCAACTGAGCTAAATCCCAGCCCATTTAATACTTATCTTAGTAGAAATGCTTCCAACTGCTGCGGTAACAAACAAGAGGCTCTTGCAGCTCCTCAGAGCCCATGAGTCTGTGGGTCTGGACCCTTACTGAGACCTCAGAGAGGGACACCTTGTTCTTCCCTGTGCTCAGGCACGAGTGCTCAGTGACCCTCTGCATGGAAAGGTGAAACTCAGACACAGGCCCAGGGAACAATTACTCAGCAAAAGCTACTTCTGCCCAATAAATAATTTCCAAATGGAAAAGAATTTTCTTTTCATTTAATAAATTCAGGACAAATGAAGAGGTTGAGATGTGCTGTTTCCATGTGACATTCGTGAAATCAGGACAGTTCTGCCACTGACCAGCAGATGGTGCTGGACCACATGGGCAGCTGATGAGGCTGGGTCTGGAAAGCCTACAAAATCCTTTTACCTGCGTTTACATGAAGGATTCATTTGGTCAAAGTTTGTTCTCAAAGTATAACTGTGACATTTTCTCCCTAATATTGGATCCAAACAGAAAACACACTTCATGTGAAGTTTAATTTGATCAAACAAGAATAAGCCTTTAAAAAGGTCAAAGGAAAGCAATAATGAATTTAATATTTGTCAAAATCATTAAATTCCATATGACTTAAGAGAATGCCTGCCATTGACCACTACTTCAGGAGTGGAAGTTAATGTGAACCCATTGTGACTGATAAAAAGAATTGGCTGTCTGAAAAGCAAGGACGACCGTGCACACGCCCACCTGGCTGCTCTCAGAAGCTTCAGGCGGCGTGTGGGACTCATCCTGATTTCTACTGAAAACACCTTAAAAGCTGCCCTAGAGCTTATTGACCTCAAGAAGACGGACGTGTCTCAGTGAAACCATCGGCTGTTACTGACACGCAGCACTGCTGAGCCTCACCGTCCAGCCCAGCAGATTCGCTGGCTACCTAGGTTGACTTTGGGAATGTGGAGATGGCCACAGACTGTGTCCTGATACCATGGCTGCCGGCACTGTGGCTGCAGCGGCTCTCCAGGATGCCCCCTGGGCTTTCTGAACTGGCTGAAGACATCAAAAACTGAAAGTCTTCCCATGGCCTTATCTACCAGTTGTGCGTGCGTTTGTCCGTAGTCTCTGCCTTTTTGTCAGCCATGTGGCAGATCATCAGAGACTGAGCACCATAGAGTATTTTTGCATGAGTTAAGTTAGAAACATGAATTTTACTATTTTAAAAAAGTTATTTTAAAGCTTCATTTTTAAAAAATGAAGTATTTTTAAAATTTAAAAATAAAGCATTTTCTGCACTTAAATCTTTTGTTTTACTTTGCAAAGGTGCTGGGACCTGCACTCAGGCCTGGCCTGGAGTCTGTGTGCACATGTGTGTATTTTAAGTACTGTGGAGAAATCCTATAAAAATAGACAGTATTTTTAGTTCCTGTTCAAAAGTTGAAATAGAGAATTCAATCTGTAGGGTTGTGGGAGTGATAGGCAAAAACACAAGGGGACGAGATACACAATTACTTTTCTTATTTTAAAACTGGAATGAAAATTTAAAAATATTTCCGTTTGGAAACTTTGCTTCTGGAATCACTGCATATCTAATAGAGTCACCAGGCTTCCTAGAAACTGCCTCGCCCCACGGGTCACTCAGCAGCGCAGCCTGCCTGAGCAGCTGGCCCTAGAGGGTGACGGCAGGCCCGTGCTCCTCCACCCCACCCTGGGGGAGGACCAGGCTGTGGCGAGGGTCCGACTTGAGGGAGCTGAGGAGTCTGTGGATGCTGCCGTTGCTCTCCCGCCCAGGGCCGTGCAGGGCCAGGTCCCGGTGCAGCCTGTGTGCGAGGCTGGTGCCGTTGGCCCGGGAAAGGCTGCCTGGAGGCAGGCCCTGTGTCTTGGGAATGTGCTGAGGCTCCAGGGCCCCCTCGATGACAATGTCGGCCTCCTCGTCACTCTCCATCTCCTCCGGGTGGAAGTTCTGCAGGACGTGGGCCGCGGGCAGGCTGTGGTGGCTGGTGGTGCTGTCTGTGGACTGGCCGGAGCTGCCGGATGTGCGGCTGCTGCGGACGACGTTGTTCCTCTGGTTGGCGGGCTTGACGGTGACAATGAGGTTGTGGCTGTTGGCGATCATCATGTCTGTGACTTGATCCAGTGTCTTCCCGGCCACCTCGATCCCATTCACCTCCAGGACTTCATCGTTCACAGCCAGCAGGCCAGTGCTCTCTGCAAGGCCCCCAGGCACCATGCGGGAGATGAAAATGCCTGGAACCTTCTCCAGCCCGTGGGGCGTCACCCGCACGCTGGTGCCATCTCGGATGTAGAAGCCCAGTGGCTTCTCGCAGCCGTGCCTGTACAGCCTCACCCTGCGGTGCGTCTCGGGGAGGATGTCCACGTCGATGATCGAGGACACGGGGCGGAAGTCGTGCGGCATGCCGATGTCCAGGTGGGCGCGTCGACGCAGACCTTCGTCTCTTAGCGTCACTAGCACCTTCTTCTTCCTTGACAGGGTGCCTGCCCCGAAGCTGTAGTGGTCTGCCTCTTCTAGAAGAGTTCAGAGAGAGGACAGTGAAAGGTGCATGCCACACAGAAGTCAGCAGAGAGCACAAGTAGAAACCAACACCATGACACTGGGGAGCCCGGGGTCACCATCCTGGCAAACCCAGCTCCTTCTACTGCTTGGCCTCAGTTACCTCCCCCTGGCTCTTAGTGGCCTGGCAGGGCTGCTGTAGTGTTCCCTTTACGGTCACACACTCTGGGACATGGTAGGGAGATGTGCGGGAGTGACTTCTGAGTCGCTTCACCAAGTCCAGAGTCATCTGGGCCGAGCACAAGCACGGGCACCTCCCGAGAATTACCTCTGCGTGGAGATCTCCAAATTGGCCACAGGCAACCAAGAAAAATGACTCAGAGGGAAAGAGGTAGGAGGAAGAATTATCCATAGAAGGAAGACTTAAGCACCTGGCAGGACGGTAAGCATGGAACATGTGGATTAAACCCCAGTAGAGCCCAGGACACAGGGAGCTTTTGAGGAGATGGGAGGCTGGTTTCTTCCTTCCTCTCTTTCTTGTTCGTTCTTTCTTTCTCTTTCTTTCTTTCTTTCTTTCTTTCTTTTCTTTCTTTCTTTCTTTCCTCCTTTCTATTTTTTTTTTGTATTACTAGGGGACTTGAACCCAGGGCCTTGTGCACACTTTGCAATTGCTCTATCACTGAGCTGCGTCCCTAGCCCCTTTTCTACTTTTTGTCTCAAGACAGGGTCTTGCTAAGTTATGCAGGCTGCCTCTGGCCTCAAACTTGTGATCCTCCTGCTTCTGCCTCCTGAGTTGCTGGGACTACAGGTGTGCGCCCCTGTGCCTTGGTCGAGCCTCTTATTTTTGACACAGGGCTCCACAAGAGAAAGCACTTCTGGGTAAAGCTCAAAGGGCTTGCTCCCCACAGCACTCCCCCTGCACACGTGCGTGTCCACGTTCTGCATGCTGGTCCCGTAGTGTCTGCACCTCACAGTGGCCTGTTTGCATGGCCCAGGAGGCCAGCTCCTTCTTTTCCCAATGAAAATCTGGCCAGGGAGCTGATTCTTCTCCGCACCCCTCCTATGAAAGGCCAGCCACTCCTCAGAGCTCCAGTCTTATTCCAGTAAGGCACTTAGAGATGGCCAGATCACAGGCACCCATAAAACCATCTGTCAGTGGCCTTGAGACTGACACTGGCCCTTCTTCATTGTGTGGCTGCAAAAGACAAAAAGATGATGGAACAAAAAGGCACAGATCATGGGCAGTGTAGGTGGGAAAGTGGGGTAAGAGAAAAGAAAGAAAAGGGAGCAAGTTGGGAGTAGTCATGGAGTTGGAAAGAGAATGCTCTCTTTCTTGGAGGGTTGAACCAGGGCCTTGGTGCATGCTAGGCACATGTGCCACCATGGAACTGCACTGCTCCTCTTTTGAAATTTATTTTTTAAGGCAGAGTCTTGCTAAATTGTACAGGTTGCCTCTGGCCTTAAACTCGTGATCCTCCTGCCTCAGTCACTGGGATTACTGGTGTGTGCCACAGCACCTGGCTGAGAATTCTAAAAACCCATCAATAGGAAAAGTTCTCATCTCCCACTTGTAAGAGGACAGGTGGGAAAGCCAAGAAGCTGGTCAGCAGGGAGAAGAACCTAAAGCCAGGAGGGCTGATGCCAAGGGCAGGCTGTAGGAGGCAACCTCCAGGCAGCAGAGACCCAGAAGGGGAGGCCCCAGTGCCACTGAGACCTCGCACTCATCAGAGGAGGTGGCAATGCTCCATCTATGAAAGGATCTAGAGGGCCACGTGTGAGAGAAGCACTCGGCTGCCCCCTCCAGGGCTGAGGAGAAGGCGCCCACTGGTGCCACAAAGTCAGCTGGTAGTGACAAGAACAGTGGTACTGAGGGGCCAAGCTTTGGAAAATGCCCAGCTGCCAGGGGTGCCTCAGACTGCACCTCCTCTCCGGGGTCACTGAGCACCCATTTCTTCTCTGTGATCACTGCACAGCCTCTGAACGTAAACAGCATGGCGCCCCTTTCTTTGCCAACCACATGATGCTGTAGAACTGTTAGCATAGTTGAAGCCTTTTGCCTGTGCCTTACAATGTGCCCCTCTGAACTGCTGGGTGTGGAGTGCTCTGAGGATATGTGTCTTTCTGTCCTGGTCATTATACACAGGCTGCAGGGAGTAACATGGAGTCTGTACAGAGAGGCAAGTGTCTATAGGGAAAATTCCTAGGTAGTTCTTTTTTGCTGGGTCAAAAGATTTGTGCATTTAACTTTAATTTTGGTAGACTGTCCTAAACTATCATCTAGCTGTAGTACTAGTTACATGCCCCAGGAATGTCCAAGGGTGCTTAGGATTGGGATCTGGCCCAGAGTGGCAAGACTTGGCCTGAGAGCTCTGTCCTCACATCTCACTTTACCTTTGCCACTACCCAGTGGGTGGCTGCTGTCACCGATGTCCCCTTGGGAATGGGTGAGGCTGAGGAGGGGTTGGACTTGGGGTCCCTTCTCTGCATTACAGGTGCTTCTTTCTTTAGGGACCCTGCAATTGTAAACACTAGGACCCAACAAACCAGGTCCCCTAACCTTTGACCTTTATGGTGCCAGCCACACCCTAAGATCCAATACTGACCCTTCTGGCCTTGACTCTGTTTCCAGCTCCCATGTTTATTTAACTTGGTCTACAGGGTAGTTTTAGCAAATCTAAAGGTTCTGAAAATGGGCTGGGATTTAGATCAGTTGGCAGAGCACTGCGCTGCAGTCTCTGAGGTCCCGAGTTCAATTCCCAGCACCACAAAAATGGGAGAAGGGCCTGGCAATCCACTCCCAAGGCAATCCCGAAACAGTCTGCCATTGAAAACCCTATGAGGGTCGCTATGAGTCGGATACCGACTTGACGGCATCTAACAACAACAAAGGTTCTGAAAAGCTAGCTGGTCCCTTCAAGGCTCAGTGTGTGGACTGTGGAATGATTCTTATTTTTCAGTACATGACACTGGTCCACTGAAACAGTGACAGTGAAGGAGGGCAAACGAGATCTTCAAGACTTTGGGCTGTGCCCCACTGTGGGTCCTGTGGCGTGGTTCTGGGAGTACGATGTCATACACATTGTGTGTGGCCAGGATGTCAGGAGTGGGGCCAGGAACAGGGTCTGGCTCTGCATGCTACAGCTCAGGGCAGAGAGCTCAGAGCTGGTGCTCCTGGCACTGAGTACTGAGTAGGGGGTCCTGGGCCCCTGAGCAGCCTGGAGGGGAGATGGTCTTGTGTGGAGGGCCCAGGAGGGGCTCCGTTTGGCTGGGGAGCAGGATGCTCTGCTGCCTTCATAGACACCCAGGGGTCCCGGGAGGAGGCTCTGCCAAGGGTGGACCAGGAGCCACTGAGACCCCCAGGCCCATCCCCATTCACCTCCTCTGGGCTAGACCCAGAAAGATGCCTCCTCTGTGGGCTGTGGCTCAAGTCAGATGCCCTGACCTACCCTGCTCCCTGTGGGGATGTGGAGTAAACAGCTGGACTGTAAGGGCTATGACCTGGGAGGAGAGTGGTCAGGAGGTTCCCACGGAGCAGGACATAGACTCTGATCATGCTGCACTTGTCACTGGTCAAGCCCGCAGATAGACAAACAGGTTCTGAGCCCTGGTCCAGGTGCAGTGCAAACACCCCGAGGTGGGCTGTTCTCCTGGCCATGGCCTCATTCTGAGTAACAAGGATTTAGAGAACCAAAACTACGTCCACCACTGGCAAATGGCCAGGTAAGGAAAAGTGCACTCGTCTGTAGACAGGAGGTGAAAGAGTGGCACGCTCAGTGGAGAAACATGGAGATGCTCTGGGAGGGGAGGGAATGCTCTGTTTTTAACTCAAGATGGGCTGGCTGCAGAGTTCACTTGGATGCCCTGTCCTAGCACCCAAGGGTCAGGATTTGTGAAGCTTCAACCCTCTGGCTGGCTTCTCGGGGAGCTCTGACCAAGGTGGAGAGAGCACACAGTCCCTGCTGGCTTGTGCCAGGGCCTGCGGGAGATCATGCTGGGGCCACAAGACTTAGGATTTCAGACAGCAATCTGTTACTCTCTTTAAATATAAACCATCACACATGGACTTCATTAGCAAAAATTTCCAAACTATCTTAAAAATAAAATTTGTTCTGAAGAGTGCCCCGTTCCTAAAATTCCAACTTTGATTCCTAAAATACCTTTTCATAAGAGCAAAACTGTCTTTACCAACCAATATAATTAATCTTATATTTTCACAAACTAAGTGACTGAAAGTCTCATTTTGATAGGTGAAGGTCTCCTAAATCCTGTTTTCACTCAATTATATTTTCTTTTGTCACTTTTGTTTCAAGATATCCTCAATAAGAAGAGAAATAGAAATCTGGTCCTATAAAGCTCTGATGGTCACAGGTTTTCAAACCAGAGATTTTTTAAGACACATTTTCTTATAAAATAATCTCTCATATCATGTATGTGTTTGACATGGATTAAAACTACCCAGGGCCCTGAGCCCGGCTAGTACATCCTGTCTCCTTCAGAGATTTTTGGGGCTGTCCTCCTGGAATTTGAAACAGGAAGGCACCATCTTCACCCACTGGCTTGCTCCAGGAAGCAGTCACTCACTCCTGAGCACTCAGGGCACCCTGGCGTTGGTGGTTGGGCAGGACCTGGTAGCTCTCAGCATAAAGACCGTTTTTCATTTTCCACTAGGCATTCTGGATAAGGAGCAGAAAGTGCGCCATGGTTCCATTTCAAATTACCACCACGGATGGAAAACCCAGAGCAGCCGGCTTGCTGGTGCCATGGATAATGACGAACAGCCCTGGCAGTGAGCCACCCATGGTGTACCATGAAATCCACCTGGCTGGCCTTAGGGAGCGTCCTTCCGTGTGCTGCCCTCAGTGCAGACGCACCTGATGACCTTGGCCTCTGCTGCCCTGGGACCCTTATCTGTCAGTGAAATGTCTCGGACCATCCTAGACCACCTGTCCTGGCTCTGGAGGAAACACCTGTTCAGACAGGTTGTTCCTCAGGACTGAGGCAGCTCTAGTCCAAGGTGCAGACCGCAGGACTGCTGCCTCTGCCTGCCGCGCGGGGAGGGCCGTCTCCTCACCCCCTTCCCTCTGTTTCTGGCCGAGCTCACGCGTGGGGGTCGTGTGCTCCAGGTGCTTTCCAACACTTCCCCGCCTTGGATGCTTGTGTCCCGGTGTCCCCACAAACATCTCTGAGACACCGCCTTATTGTCCATTAGGCCAGTGGCCCGGCCAGGCCCACGCTGCTCAGACAGGTCCAAGGTGCCCTCCACCTTCATCCTAGAGGCCTTGGCCCAGAACAGTGAACGACCTCAGCTCTGCCTCCTGTTCATTTCACACATGCAGGGCTTCTCGAGAGCCGCACCTGGAGTATGTGTCCATCCAGAGAGCGGCTACTGCGGCTCCGCCTCAGCCCTTCCATACACCTGGAGTTGGGAGTGCCGGCCGTTCACGTTGGAGAAAGAATCAGGAAGGGATTTTGGTGTCCACAGATCTGAACTCAGGACAGTACAGTGGCCAAGGCACAGCCAGGGCCCCAAGGAGGCTGGGCCTCTGTGTGCTGAGTGCCTGTGAGCAGGCAGTGGACTCTCAGTCACACTGACCTCGACAGAGGTCTTGCCACATGCCTGGCACAGGGATGAGGCCACTGTGACAACACCAGGAAGCACTGAGGGACAGGCGTGGGGATATCCCAGGCAAAGGAGGAGGGTGAGAGGAGAGGGGCCTCAGTCCTGGTCTGCTTGATGCCATGGGCCATGTCCCTGGGCTTGCGTGGCATTTGGAACAACTCTTGTTTGGAAGGACACCATCTCCCCACCACTGCTTGTCCTAGCAGTTGTTTTTTTTGAATAGCACACTTTCTTGGTTATAGGAAGGATACACGTGTCACTGCTGAAATGTCCAGGTGATGCAGACATGCAGCCTAAGCCTAACATCACGTTGCGTGATTCCTTGGTGGTGTTTCTGTGTATGGCTTACATGGTATGTTTAATGGTTTTTTTCATTAATGCTGTAGATTAAGATATTTGCTCAGTAAATATTCTGCTTTATAGGATCCCAATGTACGGTTTTTCTGAATTTATTTAACCGTCCCCTTGATGAGGAATCTGTACGTGGACCAGGAGGCAGTTATTTGAACAGAACAAGGAAACAATGCTTGGTTTAAAGTCAGAAAGGTGTGCATCAGGACTGTCTCACCATTTCTCTCCAATTTCTATGCTGAGCAAATAATCTGAGAAGCTGGACTTTATGAAGAAGAATGTGGCATCCTGATTGGAGGAGGACTCATTAACAACCTATGTTATGCAGATGACACAACTCTGCTTGCTGAAAGTGAAGAGGATTTGAAACATTTATTGATGAGAATCAAAGACCACAGCCTTCAGTATGGATTGTGACTCAACATCAACAAAACAAAAATCCTTACAATTGGGTCAGTATGCAACTTCACGATAAATGGAGAAAAGATCGAGGTTGTCCAAAATTTTGCTTTACTTGTTTCTACAGTCAACACCTGTGGCAGCAGCAGTGAAGACATCAAAAGACGCATTGCATTGGGAAAAGCTGTTGCAAAAGATTTCTTTAAAATGTTGAAAAGTAAAGACGTCATATTGAAGATGAAGGTGTGCCTGACTCATGCTATGGTATTTTCAGTCACATCATATGATTGTGAAAGCTGGAAATTAAATAAGGGAGATAGAAGACTTGATGCTTTTGAATTGTGGTGCTAGAGATGAATATTGAATATACCATGGACTGCAAAAAGAACCAACAGAGCTATCCTAGAAGTGTAACCAGAGTGCTCCTTGGTAGCAAGGATGGCTAGACTACGTCTTTTGTATTTTGGACATGTAGTCAGGAGGGACCAATCACTGGAGAAGGACATCATGTTTGGGAGAGTGGCAGGTCAACAACAACAACAACAACAACAACAACACACCCTCAACTAGATGGACTGACACAGTGTCTGCAACAATGAGCCTAAACATAAATAAGATCATGTGCTTGGCACAGAGTTGGGGAGTTTTTCGTTCTGTTATACATAGGGTTGCTATGAGTTGGACCCGACTTGATGGCGCCTAACAACAACAGCAACATCATTTGTTGGACATTTAGTTTGATTTCACTTTTAATCTCAAAGTGATGGTGAGGTGGACACCTTGGGCCATATACATCTCTGCTGATTCCCTGAAGATGAATCCCCAGGTCCCAGAATGAGCCTGTCCAAAGGACCCTCAGTATTTATTGTAAAATAATCTGTCTCAACTGCCCTTAGTAGTTTGAAAGTGTGCTCGGGCCTTATACATCCTTATACATATACTGAGTATATGTACACTGAGTACTTCACAGGAACAAGTTTAAGAAAACTCCACTTTCGGTTATGAGTCACCTGTGTGCTCGCAGAACCCAGCAAATGGCCCTGACCTGGCAGCAACAGCAGCCTTCTCTGCTCATGGACAAAAGGGCTGCTGGCTCAAATGGTGAACAGGTTCAAAAAGTGAGAGGAACGGAAAGAGGGAGCGAGGAAGCAGAAGAGAATGCACTGTCCATTCTCAGGGACGTCAGAGTCACTGGCCATAGGAAAGGTTTGCGTTGCCAGCCAGCAGGCCTGGACATGTGTGTCCCCCAGCCCCAGCTTGTCTGTGGGCGGCTGGGGCCAGCCAGCTCTTCCCTCCACAATAACTCATTCTAGAGGAGCTACAGCCCAGGATCAAAAACAAGCTGGAACATGACTTTATTCCCAAAGACAACAGCACGGTCAACATGTCTTCAAGCCTGCCATGGAAATGGGGAAACAAACTGTGCTACGAATGGAGGGGACTCTTCAAGCTCCCCAGCAGGCTTGTCTCCCCCAACTGTGAAATCCTAAGATGTCTCCTTCCTCTGCTTTCCTCCTCAGGGGCAGGTCACACAGTGCTCCAGGCAGTATGACCAGGTGACCTGCGTTGTGGGGGCCTTGCATGGGCAGCCGTGGAGGTTGGCCTGAGCGCAGGAGGAACTCTTTTTCCAAGCTAAGTGGGACTGCTGAGCATCAGAACACACAGTCTCTGCAGTTTTAGTGCTGTGCTTGGCATCAGGATGGTCCATGCAGACAAGGGACCATTTTTACTGATGCTCTACCTTCCTCTTGCCAGAAGAGGAAACAAAGGTAGAAGAAGGTTGTTTTGGGTTAGGGTTTCTACCATCTTTAACATGAGTGACAACAACCTTTAGCTCTGCTGGGCTCCAGCATCAAACCAGGGGCTTCTGGACTATGGCTTATGAAGGCACCTGGAGGGCCGGGGACCCCTAAGAGCGAGTGTCCTAGCACTGTAGTTGCTTTGTCAAGGCTGACTGTGAGCCAAAAAGGTTGAGTAAGATTTAAAGAAATGACTCAAAGCCAGTGCAGAGTAGGATGTGGTGATGGGTCTGTGAGGACCTTCCGGTAGGAGGCTCACGGCTCACGGAGCTGGAAATGCCGCGTGCAGGGTCCACCCAGCACCTCGGGTGCTGTTCACCCTGAGACTCCCTTGCTCAGGGGCCTCTGAGTGGGGCTGCTTCCCCTGCTCTGACTGGGAACCTGGGCCCTCCTGGAGCTGGTAGACATCATCCGAGGGCCGCTCCTCGTGAGCCAGCAGAAGTAGGCGGTCACACCTAGAGGACACGTGTCTCAAGCCTCTCGTCCTGCCTGGGAGGGAGGCTGGTCCTTGTTGCTCTGGGTGCAATGCCAGACGTTGAAAGAAGCTGTGGCTGAGAAGGTCCGGCCCCACGCTGCGTGCCACACCAGCAAATGCTGCTGTGCCCCTCGGTGTGTGTGTGGGTTCTTCAGGCCTCCTGATGATCACTGCAGCAGGGGACGGTTCCCACCACTGACCCACCAGAGCTGTCTGCCTCCCTTCAAGACCAGCACTGGTGGCTCCCTGTCACCAGGAATGATCAGGTCAGTGGAGGAGGTCATGGGTGGTTCTGATGAAGGAGGTGAGATGGCACCTACCCAGGGACGATGTGTGTCAGGGCCGGGAGGCCTGGAGGGGATGGCCCGGCATGTGCTGCCCCGGCTTTCACGTTGTGGGTTCCTCTCACGGTAGCTTTTCTGGCCACTCCTGCCTGTGCCTGAGCCACAGCTGGATCCCCCCCGGGAGGGTGAGGTCCTCCTGAGCTGTAGCGTCTTGGGGAAGGGGAACTTCCCCTGGCGGTGTCCAGGAGCTGGGGTCACTTCTGCCTCACACAAGATCAGTGTGCAGCAGAGGCAACTTCTGTGATGCTCTCTCTGTGGTCCTCCCTTCCTCCCATCCCCCCACCACACTCCTGTGGCATTGACCAGCCCCCCTCCACCTCTGCTCCACAGTGTTTGCCAGTGGTTCTGGAGCCTTGTCCTGAGATGTGACTCTGTGGGTTGAGAAGGTGCTGATGGTGGTCAGCCGGGCTGCATCCTTGGCATCTGATCGCGGCCCACTCTCATATGGAGCCCTGCGCCCACCAGGTCTCTGAGTGCTCTACACAGAGGCTACCCTCCAAAAGCCAGCGAGAGAGGTGAGTGGCTATGGTTTGCTCACTGTCATACGCTGGACTCACCCTTCTTTGTGAGCTGAATCAAGAACCTTTAGCTGTTTCTCATCAGGAGACCTGTCACCTAGCAGATGTGGAGTCCTGTACGACTTATGATGGTGGCAAGATGGCTCTGGGAGCACAGTGGGCCATATTCAGGTGAGCAGGTACATGGGGGTCTGTGAGGCACCTATCTGCTCCCTGTTACACACAGCAAAGGCAATATGGAAACAGGCACACGTGCTTGTCAGAGGCCAGGGAGGCGCTCTTGGTTGTCAGGGGAGGTCACTTACTGACAAGGTCACTAAGACCCGCACTTGAACTCTGAAACACGTATCCCTGAAGCAAACAACCCTTGCATGAGATTTCAGGGGCCGAGTGCAGAGCGTGTGCAGCAGCACCAGGAGGCTGAGTGCGGAGCCTGCGTGTCACAGCATGCTTTCTTCTGACAACAGCTCCCTTCCCCACGGTACAAGTGTTCATCTAAGTAGTGTTTGCTGTAATTTAGCAGCAACAATTTATTCCCACTAACACTGGCAGGAAGAAACCCTGGGGCCTACAGTTCCTAATGTCCCTTAGGTCCCTTTTCTGGGTACAGAGGTCCAGTTTGTGCACTTGCTCTGGGACGAGCTGCCAACCGTCGCCTCCCCAGGATGAGCTGAGGGCAGAGGGGGCCGGCTCTGGGCCGGACACTGGAGGAGCGGTGGGAGAGGGACCACAGGACAGAGCAGAACACAAGCCTCCCTAGGAAGTGCCAGTTCTGGCTCTTTATTATTTCCTTCTATTAAAAATATCAACCCAAACCATGGGGCCAGGGGTGCAGTTCAGTGGTAGAGCTTTGGCCTAGCATGTGCAAGGCCCTGGGGTCCATCCAGGGGGTGGGGAAAGCCAAGTCATTGGCATTTCACTATAGAAAGATACATTTCACTATAGAAAAAAAGTGGGAGCCCCCCAAAAATACTAATCAAAAAGCCCCAGACATGGTCCGTGTATTCCTAGTCAGCTGTTGGCATGTTAGTGTGTCTCTTCCTTCACACTGGAGTCACTGCCGAAACAAAGCCTGAGCTGCACCTTCCTCCTGGCTCTGCCTCTGGAGAGGCCCCTCTGGTGGGAGTCTCCACTCCAGAAAATCCCCACTTCTGAGCACAGGAGGCAGCAGGCAGGCATATGGGCTCACGGTGGCCTGGGGGGACCGCCCGCCCGCCCGCCTGCCTGCCTGCCCGCCTGCCCGCCCGCCTGCCTGCCCGCCTGCCTGCCTGCCTGCTGCCTGGCTCTGGTCACAGCTCCCTGTGTATCTGCCTTATTATCTTTTTTTTTTTTTTTTTTGGAATAACATTTACCATTTTAGGTATTTTTAAAGTATAGAGTTCAGTAGTTTTAGTATGCTATGGAATCATCACCACTATATAATTACTGGGCATTTCCATGGCCCCAGGATCCTCCTCCTCACCATAACCTCTTGTTGGCCTTCTATGAATTTGCCTGTCCTGGACACTTTGTGTGAAATGACTGTGTCTGTCTTACTTCATACCATGTAATATTTCCACATATCCATATTACGTTTCCACAAGGTTCATCTATGTTATATAAGTACTTTCCTTTTGTGGCTGAATGCTATTCCCTTAGGGCTGGGGTTTAGCTCAGTTGGTAGAGCACAGCTGCACACTCTCTGAGGACCAGGGTTCAATCCCCAGTACTGCAAAAATGGGAGAAGGATGTGGCAATCCACTTCCGAAGCAGTCCTGAAACAATCAACCACTGAAAACCCTGTGAAGGTCCCTGAGTCAGACCCGACCCCAGGGCACCTAAGAACACTATTCCCTTGTGCACATACATGGCATTAAAGTATCCATTCAGCCATCGATAAACACTGTGTTGTTTCTAGTTTTTCTAATCACGAATATCACTGCTATGAAGACATGTATGTAAAAGTTTTATGATCACCAGTAACTCTGTTTAACCCTCTCTCCAGTCCTCCTACTTTCTTTGTGCTGCTGGGGGTTGGACCCAAGGCCTTGCCCATGCTGAACATACACTCCACCATCTCTGCACCCTCAGCCCCAGTTTAACATGTTGAAGAGCTACCCAACTGTTTTCCACATTGGCTGCAATATTTCTTCTACCAGAAGTGCATGAGGCTCCAATTGCGTCTCCACAGTTTTGACATTTGTGTTTGTCTGTCTTTGTAGTCATCCTAATAGCTGTAAAGTGGTTTTGATTTGCATTTCCCTCATGACCAGCAATGCTGGTCACGTCCTCCTTGGCCGTCTGGGCATCTTCTCTGGACAACTTTCCACTGGATTTTCATCCTTTTGTTAGTATTCTTTACATAACCTGGATGCCAGTTCCTTAGAAAGTATATGATTTGAAAATATTTTTTTCCATTTTGTGGGATGTCTTTTCACTTTTTCAAGTGTCCTTTGATACACAATAGCTTAAATTTTGATGAAGTCCAGTTTGTCTATTTCTCCTTTCATTGCTTATGCCTCTGGGTCTGTATTTAAGAACTCCTAATCTATGGTCATGTCCCTGTGCATTGCTAAGTAGCAAACACCAGTAACTGTTGTCCTGATTTATAAAAACAGAAATGCAAATATCAGCCTGTGCTTTTCTTCCTGCCTGAGAGAAGCAGTCCCACCCTGAATACCAGGCACTAATAGACGTCTAGACCCAGCACAGTGTGAGAACAAATAGACCAGTTTAGGAGATTAAGACCGCCCTGTTCAGCACCAGTGCTCCCGACTTCACAGGGGTGTGGTACACATCAGGGATCGCCCTGCTTTGGGCTGCTGAGAAAGTCCAGCAGGCCGGAGAAGAAACGATGCAGAACTACCGGGGAGTGGGGTCATGGCGACAGCCACGGAGAAGGACAGCTGGACCTCAGGGCTGCCCTCCTGGACAGGGGGGAAGAAAGCAGAAATAGATGCTAAAGTTTTGTTAAAGGAGTTTCCTCAAACAATGGCTCTTTTCTGAGAGCTTCAAAGTAAAAATAAAGCTAATGCTGACAGCCATCTCTCTGCCAACAGGAAGCCATGCCTGGGTTTGGAGGGCCTCTGGCGGCCCCCACAGTGGGTTCTCAAGGCCCAGGCCCCTGTGCACAGAAGCCATCACGGCCAGCATGCCAGGTTCTCCCAGGCCGTGAGCAGGCACGATGCCACAGGGCCTCATCTTTGAAGCCTTGGGGTGTGGGGAGCACCCTCTGGCTTGGGTGAGTCAGGCACCACCACCTGCTCTGCTACTGTTTGTTGCCCAGAGCCCAGTGGCCCTGAGAGGTGCTCGCCATTTCCAAGCCCAGTTACATCCATAGGTCGAGGCCACACTGCCCACAGGACCCCCATGCCTGTGCCTGGTGCCCTCACCTCTCACACTTTGGCAAGTTCATGGCCCAGCTCTGAGTCGCCTAGGTCTTCGAACAAATGGCTGTGTGGGGGCCAGGCACCCCCCACCCAAGGAGGTCCCCAGAGGCCCTGTGAGAGCTGCTGGCACCTTTCCTTGGTCCTCACAGCTCTGCAGGCTGGCACCTTCTTTTGACAGGGGGAAAATTGAGGCTGAAGGCTACAGGGTGAGGACAGGGCCTGGTCTATGACTCCTGCACAGGAAGATGCAGATGGCAAACAGACTGAATTAAAGAAAACAGCAATGTCCCTGCTCCTTCCTAGCAGTCTATTGTCTATACTTTTTTCCCAGATTGTTTTTGGAACTAAAACACACTTCCTATAGTGGGTAAATAAGGCGGCCCCCTCCTCTGACACCGTCTTGGGTCCAGGCTCTGCCTTGGGGTCAGCCTTGTCTCCTGAAGATGCTGCTGGGGGCGGGGCCTTTGGCATGTGAACATGGGGGTGCTGTCTGGCCCGACAGCACACATACTCCTCGTGACTGCTCTTCCAGGTGCTGCACCCACCGTGCCCTCCCTGCCGTGACAGAGCCCATGCTGTCCTGCCGTGGGCCATGTGTCCACCAGCCACTCAGTACCTGCAGGTGGGCCACGGTGCTGCTGCCACACATAGCCCTTCTGCAGGCTGGGGCCATCCATGCTGACCCACCCGATGCCCCTGGATGTAGGACTACTGTGCGCTAGCCAGTCGTGCTGTGGGTCTCCACACCTGCGTCTCTGGGGGACCCACCCACCCCACACGTGCCAGCTGGGGCACATCCTGCTGCCCTCTGGTCAGGGCGGGGCAGACCTAGAGGCTTCCTGGAAGAGGAGCCCTCAGTGGAGAGGAGAGACCTGCTCAACGTGGGTCTGTGCTGAGGATGTGCATGCGGCCAGAGCCACGGGAGCGATGATGACGATGGGAAGTCAGGTGGGCGGTGACACTTCGTGGAGCGGATGGGCGGTCGTACTGCTGGGAGCATCAGTAACAGGCAAGTCAGGAGGGACGGGGCCAGCAAACCGCTGGGAACCTCCCCGGATCAGGCTGCACGCCACTCAGGCCCCTGACAGCTCCACCTGGCGCAATCCAGCACGTGGCCTTCCCCTCCTAGTGGCTATACCTCACGCTACTGGAGGCCTGCTGGCAACAGACACCCAAGTGAGCAGACACCCGCGTCTTGTTCCTGACCTCGGGGAGGTGTCAGCCCCTCCCTGGTGGTGGCATTAGCTGTGCATCTTCCCAAATGCCCTTGTCTGCTTGGAGACTTTGTGTTTCTTTTTCACATCCGGAGAAAAGCATCTGAGATGATCAATTTCATCTTGTTTAGAAAATAAAAGGCACCAAGGAAAACAGTTAGCTGGCCACAAACACTGACAGAGACTGTGAAACACCTCAGGCATCCTGAGTACCCCCTCCTCTTGCTGCTCACAGTGGCCATCATTTCGGCCGCGCCTCCACGTATGGCTTTCTGTGTGTGCTGTGTTCTCTGTCCAGAATGGGCACACACGGCTCCCTGACTTAAGTAGTTTAAGCTTTACTTAGATGGTTTATTTACTGTAGTTTCCCTTGTTTGCCAGTTAAAAGTTTCACAGAAACCATGACGGCCAGTGTGGGTACAGAGGGATCATTGTGGTGCTTTTGCTGAATTTATACTTTCGTGGTCTGGGAAGCGTCAACTGCTGCAGCCGGAGGAATGTCTACAGAAACAGACGAGGTTTCTCCCCACCCAGAGCCAGACAAAAGAGGCAGGCACAACTCCCCGCCCAGTGGCATCCGGGAGAAAGCTGCCACAGGCTGCAAGGAGCCACGGTTTTATGTGCAGCAGTGGGCTGGCCTGCCCGCACTGGTGTCCCCCGAGGAACCTGTGCCTGGCTGTCACGGTAGCAGCGTCTGGCTGCAGGGGAAGACTGGCGTAGGTTAGAGTCATTGGGACGGTCCGCTCTGCCGTGTGTGGCGTTTTGTTCCATGCTCACTCATGCCTTGTTGGCAGAGATCTCTTCCTCGGCTGTGTGTCTCTTGCCCTCTCACATTGCTGAGCTCTCCCTGCCATCCTGAATTTCCCCGCAGAAGCCAAAATCAGAAAAGAAGCCACTCTCAGCTCAGGCTCTACTGTTCCGCGAGGGCCCCTGTGGCCAGGGCAATCAAGCGAGAACAAGAAATAAAAGGAATACCGGTGAGCGGCGAAGCTTTCTCTGGGAGTGGAACTGCTGGGTTGCACTGTGACTCTTTTTACTGCTGAGCTGAACTGAGCGCACACAGCCACACAGGCACCTGTGTGTGAATGTGCACAGCAACATCATTCACCACAGCTGAAAGGGGAAAACAGCACAAATACCATCAAGAAGGCAAATAAAACTGACGCTGCTCCGTCCATGTGCACCGTGGACATCATCCTGTCAAGAAGGAACGGAGCACTGATACCTGCCCAACCTAGAGGGACCTTGAAAACACCAGGTGCATTAAAGAAGCCAGATACGAAAGACCACAGACTGTGTGGTTCCACTTGTGCAGTTCCACTGGTACAAGGTGTCCAGAATAGGCGACTCTGAGAGTCTGGAGGTAGATTTGTGGGTGGAAGGGGCAGATGGGAGACAGGGCGACTGCTAATGGGAACACAGCCCTGTTCTGTTTCATTGTAGTGATGGCTGCACACCTCTGAGGATACACTGGGGACTCCTGGACAGGACACTGTGTGAGTCATGTCACCACAAACCATAAATAAAACGGGTTCTCTGGCTCCGGGCATGGCTTCTCTGGTACAGTGCCTCCTGCCTGCTGCAGCCTCGTATGCTTTTGAGAGATTTCAGAGGGCATCCTTCTCCCTGCTTTTCGTCTAGTCTCCCTCCTTGAATTAGACTACAACCAACAACAAGCTGACGCCTGAGAGCTCAGCCTCTACCACCCTGCTTGGGCCTGGGTTGCCCACACGCTCTCTCTTTAGCCTGGGACCTCCATGTTCTCCATTCCAAGTAGGGCCACTTCCATCCCTTTCCCAGGATGAGGGCGTGGCAGCACAGGGCCCAGGCTGGCTGGGCCTGAGGGTCTGTGTGGGTCTGGCTGGGCTGCTCTGCTGGCTGTGGCCTGGTTGGGTGCAGTCAATCCTGCTCAGACAGACACGGCCGTCTGTTTCTGCGGAGGACTCTTCTTCTGACAACTTTGGGTTGCTTCTATTTTTGTTACAAACATGGACTTTCAGTCATTCTAGACTGTTGGGTCCACAGCTCTGTGCAGGTGGGAGACCAAGCCCACCCTTGCCTTATTCCATCAGGTGTGGGGAGGAGAAGCAAATGACCTGTCGGTCGTCAACATTCCAACAACACGTGGTGCACACACGCCGTCCCTTCCCAAAATTCCTGTCCCAAGCACCAAAGTCACCTGGCCCTGGAGTTCTACCAGCCGGTGCCCTGACATGCCCTCCCTAGGCACAAGCGGCACAGGCAGTCTGTGGCCTCCTCTGACTCTCATTTTGCCAAAGGAAGAACCACCATCTCCCTCCATCTTGCGCTTGAATTTTTACCTCATAAGAGAAAGGAAGGAAAAGGTCTGATTTCCGGAAGAGACGCAGAGCAGAGGGGATGTGCGGCCCATCTGAGCTGCCTGGGCCAAGCAGGTGCTGGCTGGCAGGAGGGTCAGGTGGCACGCAACCCTGCAGCCTCCCCACGCCCTAAGGGGTGGACCTGCCACGCCTCCCGAACACACAGTGGCTTCCGGCGTGAGTGGAGGTTACGGAAGAAACAGCGTCCTGACCAGAATGTGCGCCAGGCAGCACCTGGCCCGTCCTGCTCTCTGGGCTGCCTGACCCTTCCAGGCTGTGGGTGGAGGGCCCACTTCGGGTCATCTGCGTGCTGTCCCCACCCCAGAACTGGCTCCACAGCCGGCTGTGATTCAGCCTGTATTTACGAGACGCTGCAGTGGTTACCAGAAAGCACAATCATCATCGAAACAACCAAAAATAACTGCTGGCAGAGAAGCCTGTCTTTAGGGCTGCCTCCCCCTAACTCGGGGCTTCGTGACGCCACCAACCTACCCGCCGTTGCTGCCTCTCTCTTGGAGGAGACTGCCGAAGCCCCACAAAGGGCCAGGGGATGCCAAGGAGGCCCTCGTGAGATGACCCTTAGCTGTGGGGATTGGGCCTCTGTGATAAGGCAAGTCCTAGACAGAGGGACTGCAGGCCCCCTGTGTATGACACAGGCAGTGTCTGTGGCTCTTCACAGGCAACACCAGTGGGCAGAGCGTTCCTTTTCCTCCCAGCCTACAAGAGGACCGCTGACTCCAGGGGCCCTCTGCGACCCGGCCAGTGCCACGTCGGAAGCCCACAAGTCACTCAACCGCAAGGCCCTAAGTATGGATCCCTCTGCCAGCTCACAGACTCCCTACGGAGGGCTTCATGCATGTCCCTGGAGGCCCCTCAGCTCCGGGCCCATCTCCTGACCAGCGCTCTCTGAGGAGGAAGAGGGTAGAGGAGAACTTGACTAGGGCAGAAGCTCTCAAGTACTGTGGACACAGGCATTTTTACATGCTGGACTGGGAAATCACACAGGACGTGAGGTATCCACCACAGAGTTCACTTGCCTACTCTGTAATTCAGTGGCTTTCAGCACATCCAGAGCGGTACAGCCATCCCCACAGCCTCATTCCAGAATGTTTTATTCATCCCCCAAAGAAACCCCAAGCCCGTGGGGAGGCGTCCGTCCCCTTCCTCCACTCACCACCCCAGGCTGGGACTCACCCTGGTTTATGGATCACTCCGGAGTCTATTTACACCAATAGGAGCCCTTGTGGACGTGGGCCTGCGTTCCTTCCTTTTGTTATAGGGTTTGTTTTCCACTTAATACTGTGAACATGGGGCTGGGGTTCAGCTCAGTTGGTAGAGTGCTGCTCTGCACACTCTGAGGCCCTGGCGTTGATTCCTAGCACCCCTAAAATGGGAGAAGGACCTCACAGCCCACTCCCCACATAATCATGAAAAAATCAGTCACTGAATGTTGTACATAGGGTTGCTATGAGTCAGACTTGACGGCACCTAACAACAACAACCACAACAACAACCAACCACCACCACCACCACCACCACCACCACCAACAACAACAACAGTGAACATGCTGGGCTTTAAGAACTGAGTAGGTCGTCTTTTTGCTGTCTCAGAAAAGCCTCCTGGCACACTGTGATGATCTAACCCAGCTGTGCCAATCTGCAGGGAACGAGAGGGTCTTCAGTGGCAGCGGCAGGAAGGACTCTGACAGGGCGGAGCATGGCTGCACATCTGTCTGCTGTCCAGGTTTCATCACCACAGGCCACTGTGCAGCTCAAGGACACTGGTCCAATGGAGCTCCACCCTTCAGGCCTGATTTACACAGGTACCTGGTGTTACAGGACTGAGTGTGTGGGGGGCTGCAGTGCTTGCCCTTGTAACTCCAGCATGGAGAGGAAGGGGCAGGAACAGGGCTTGGGAAGCAGACCTGGGCATGATCCCAGCCGGCTGCCCGGTGCACGTGGCTCTGGAAAGTCCCTCAGGCTCCCTAGGACTCCATTTTATCCTCTTTTAAAGGGGCAATGCCCCTTCTCAGAGTGGCTGGAAGTGGGGAGACCACCGGTTTGAGGAGGGGGTGGGCAGGCCTGGAAGGGTGCTTGACGTCTGTAGAGAAGACGCCGCGGCTCCTCTGTGAGGCCAGGAAGCCCCTGGGACTCTCCTGGGCCCCAACAATACAACAGAATCACCACCCACGTGTGGGAGACAGAGCTTGTTGAACCCTGCTGGAAACAACACAACCAGAACCTACACACCAGCTCTTATGAGACGGGGGACTTCTGCAGCCCTCCTTCTAGTCCCTCCGCACGTCCTGTAGGCGTTCACCCTCGCGTCTTATGCTGTGCGACCACCAGGGCAGCACTGGGAATGAGAAGCCACGGGCTCCGTAACACCAGGTGGAATGGACTTAACTAGCAAAGGGTGAAGTGCGCGTAGTTTTAACTTCAGAAGTGCCCGACCACGGGCAGGGAGAGCTGTGAGGCTTATTCTGTGGGTTTCATGGGCAAATCTAGAGGGTCCAGAACGCTGAACAGCTCTATCTATTCATTCTTTGTGTCAAGTGGCTACCTGCGTGAGACCTCCACAAGAGCCGCTGGACACCCGGGGCCCTGCTGGAGCTGTGTGTGGGGTGCGCTGGGCAGTCCTTCTGGGACAGCTGAAGGCCATGGCACTTTATAATTAAAGCACAGGTAAAAACTCCTTCCACAAAGCCACTGACTTGGATGACAGAATGGCCCCCCCTGCCTAGTGCTGCTGCTGTGCACATCCCTTCAAGCAGGCCATGCACCCCAGGCGCCCAGCCACACTGTGCCTGTCTCTGCTCCCCGCACTGCTGAGGAGGGCCACGTACCCCAGGCCACACTGTACCTGTCTCTGCACCCCGCACTGCTGAGGAGGGCCACATACCCAGGCGCCCAGCCACACTGTGCCTGTCTCTGCTCCCCGCACTGCTGAGGAGGGCCACGTACCCCAGGTGCCCAGCCACACTGTGCCTGTCTCTGCTCCCCGCACTGCTGAGGAGGGCCACGTACCCCAGGCGCCCAGCCACACTGTGCCTGTCTCTGCACCCCGCACTGCTGAGGAGGGCCACGTACCCCAGGCCACACTGTGCCTGTCTCTGCTCCCCGCACTGCTGAGGAGGGCCACGTACCCCAGGTGCCCAGCCACACTGTGCCTGTCTCTACTCCCCGCACTGCTGAGGAG